>PVIR01046741.1:0-10119 GCA_004026965.1 Petromus typicus
CTGAGCTCAGGGCCAGCCTGAACCACAAAGTGAGACCCTGTCCCAAAAAAAGAAAAGAAAAGAAAGGGAAACAAAAGAAAAGAAAAAAGAAAAAATGACCAGCAATGTAATTTATTGTGAAGGCCTCGGGTTTAACACAGCGACAGAGAGGGAAGGAAGAAGTGGAGGGAAGAGAGAGAATTCAATAGTTACATAAATCAGATTTCAGAGAATTTAAATAACTCCCTAATTTCTGAATGACTGAAGACCTCCTAAGAATGACTATATAGAAGCATAAAGAAAAAGATAGTAGAAATTGAAAATATGTGAAACATATTTTATGACATCTTTGTAATAAAATTAGAATATCTATGAAAAAATAAAATTAAGAGAGTAAAGAAGAATCTGAGAGAAATATTTGGAGTAAATATTATAGACAAGGACCAGGGATTTAGCTCAGTGGTTCCAGCATCTGCCTTGCAAACACAAGGTCTGGAGTTTGATTTCGGTAACCACATATCACAGTGCCGGCCATGGTAGCTCACGCCTATAATCCCAGCACTCAGGAGGCAGAGGCAGGAGGATTGCTGTGAGTTTGAGGCTAGCCTGGGCTACATAGTGAGCTCAGGGCCAACCTGAACTACAAAGTGAGACCCTGTCTCAAGGAAAAAAAAAAAGACCATACTAAATGAATAAATACTAAGAGAAATTCATCAAAGAATAATTTGTACAACAAATATTTGAAAAATCTTTACTAATTATCAATAATTATAACAATATGGTATCGTTTTTCCTGATTTGATAATTATTTTAAAATAAAAAATCTATTATTATGAAAGTACAGTGAAATGGGTACTTCACACAACAAACATAAGTTGTTTCTAAGGAAGAATTTGGAAACACGAATGAAGAACCTGAAACCTACTCCTGCTCTTTTATCCAGTAATCCCATTTTGAGGATAGATCATAAGGACGTAATCCAAATTGCAGTGAATTCATTTTTTCAAAGCACTTAAAGTGTGAAAACATATATCTAGGTCAGGTTGGTGGTGCATACTTGTATTCCAAGCATTTAGGAGGCTGAGGCAGGAGAATCACTACATGTTCAAAGTCTGGACTACTTAATAAATTCAAACCCAACCTGAACTACATAGTAAGACCTATCTCAAAAAAAAAAAATCAAAAATATAATACAGTATTCAAATATTTAATAAAAGGGGACTATTGACTGCACCCTGGGTGAGTTTGCACAGGTTGCAGTGAAAGTCCAAATGCAGAAGTGCTGTGGACTGTTGCCAGTGAGTCCCTGACTCCCAGGCCTCACAGCACAGCAGTGCTACAGATAGGGCTGCAAAGAGGTCAGTCAGCCAAAAGGGGCCATTCAGGTGTGCTGAGCCAGTCAGTAGGGCCCTTGTCCAAGGAGACAGACCCACGGAGCCTCAAGCACACGAGCACTCAGGGATGGCGTGGGACTGGCCCCAAGCAGACTGCCACCTGCATACCATGGAGAAAGAACTCAGGAGAAACCAGCCCATTTGGCACCTGGCTCTTGGGCCCTCAGCCTCCAGACCCTGGGCAAGATACATTTCTGTTGTCTTTGCCAGAGGCAGAGTCAGACCTGGAAGCCTGCAGGCTCGTAGTCCAAGCAGGCTGGTGACTCCAGTCTCAGCCCCAAGGCAGGAAAAATACACCGTCCCAGCTCATGGGCAGAGGCAGAAGGAGCCACTCTGAGTCGGGCAGGACTGGCCTCCCAGCTCTGTCAGGCTGTCCAGTGATGGAGGCCACCAAGCCAGGGAGCACCTTCTGGGGAGCTTGTCTACAGATGCACCCAGTAACTCCATCCACAAACACCCTCACCCCAACACTTGAGTAATGTTTGACCAAACGCCTGGGTCCCCAGGGCCCATGAGCTGACAAAGGTCACCACGCTCGGGTGAACATTTGGGTGGATAAAAGTACACAATCCTCCCTGAGACTGCCTGGGCAAGATCATTTCCTTGTCCCAAAGTACCTGTTTCCAGAAAAGTTGAGGCTGGTGCTTCATTTTGTGCGTTCATATCCAAAGTGATGAAGTCGGTGATGCTTGAGAAAAGGGAGTGGTCACCAAAAAACTCAAAAATGTGGGTATGTTTTTTAAATTAATTCATTGAAATTAGCTTTTTTGCTTGCTGCCTTTTTCTTTAGACAAGAGTCTCACTACATAACCCAGACTGGCCTCAAACTTATGGCAATCCTCCTGCCTCAGCCTCCCAAATGCTGGGATTACAGGTGTGTACCACCACACCTGCCTGCTTCTTTTTTTTTGATGTATCAATTTTTATTAAAGACAAAAAAATAACAGCAATCAAGCAGAACATGACAATTGGACAAATGCAGAATGAATACATGCATTTATTGAGCTTATTAATGAGTTAAGCAGTAGCATGATAAAACTGAACGAATTTCTATAAGGGACAGAAAGAAACTTGCGAGGATAAACTAAATTTGATATTAAAATGGAACAAGAGACCCACAGGCTACTGCCTCATAGAATAATGGAATCTTCAGGGTTCACTTTTCTAGCAGATGTAAAAGTATGCACACCCACCAAGCAAAAAAAAAAAAATTTTTGTACCAGGGACCAAATTCAGGACCTTGTGCTTCCTTGCAAGCACAGGAACCACTGAGCTAATTCCCTGACTCACAAAATTCTTATTCTACCAACTATGAAATATCTATATCTCCACTCAACTTATACAAGTTAATATTTACCCTCTCAGAGTAAAAATATCCTACTCAACAGTAAATATAAATTTAAAATAAAAGACCCTTACTATTGGAGATTTATATAATCCTGCTAGATGCTACAATGTTGAAAAGACTTGCAGTCATCTTTTTTGCCCACATACAAATTGTTTCTTGGAATGAGTGGCACTCTGGAAGGCTGAGGCAGGAAGACTGCAAATTCAAGCCTAGCCTGATAAGCTAACTAACTTAGTTAAAATAAAAATAAAAGAAAGACTGTAGATGTACTTCAATGTGAAGGCTCAGGTGATGGGGGAAAAAAGAAAGAAGGAAAGGAAGGAGAGGGAGGGGACAGAAAGAAAAGAAAAGGAAGAGAACAGAACAGAACAGAAGGAAGGAGAAGGGAAGGGAAATGAAAGGAAGAAAAGAGAAGAGAAATAATGAAAGAAGAAAAGAAAGAGGAAAGAAATTACTTCTTAATATTGGAATATTACGAAGAATAATTTTTTTAACTTTTGATTTTTTTTATGAGGCTTACCTGAGAAGGCCACATGGAAGTGCTTTGCTCTGAAAATTACCATCCCAATGTAAAAAAAATCCCATTGCCAGGGTTTCCTAATTAATCCACCTCCACTCGATCCGTCCACCGGCTCACGTGACTGGCCCTCCTCTGGTTTCCCAAGCTGGCCCACCACGAGGTGCTGTGACCACCCCACTGTCCGCTGATGTCCTCAAAGTCTCAGCCTCCACTTCAATGCTACACCTCAGACCTTTCCCAGCCTCCAAAAGACAGAGCCAATCTCTCTACACATGCGACCCTGTGACACCCTGTACTTCCTCAGGCCTAGCACGTCACGCTACATGATAAAACACTGGAACTTCTGTGTCCCACCCCCGCCCTCCTCTTCTGTGCAGGGGATGAAGCCAGGGCCTCGTACACACCGGGCATGCGCCCACAGCCACTGGTGCCTCAGGTTTGGAAGGCTGTTTCTCCTTGACTGTCTTGTTCCATATTTACAGCTCAGTGTCCAACATACTGTATGTAGATCAACAAAGATTTAACTGGAAGTACACACGGAAAGAAAACAAAGTTTGCGCAGACTTTGAAGAACTTAAAGCTCCTCTAAACTGATGGGAGGAGGAGAAACCACGGCACGGGGTGTGGAGGGGGAAAGACGGAGAGCAGCAAGGAGCCTAGACGTCACACTCAGCTGCCTGCTCAGCTTCCACGCCAAGAATCCAAAGTTACAGCAGTGTGCTGGGAATCACACAAGTCAGAGACAAAGCAAGTGTGCCAACCTTGTCCCGTGACCCCCGGTGCAAGGCCACCACGCAATAGACCCTGCGGGAGACAGGATGGGGACAATCAGGCTGTCTTCTCGACTCAGCGAGGGAGCTGGGCCTTCAACCACTTCCTGAGGTCCCCAGACGACAGGGAAGGACTGGTCGACACCACACCGGGAGGTCTCCGCTGCTCCCTGGGCCATGGCCGTGCATGTACACCTGAGGGACACTGTGGCCACCTCCTGGATGTCCTTGAATATCCTCAGCCATCCGGTGCAAGCGCGGGATGTGGGCTGCTTTCCACGGAAGGCCACCGAGCTGCTGTGTTCCTTCTCTCCTCCCCCCGCACACCCATTTCAAACTCATCCATCAGACCTCAGGAAGGCACAATGCATGAAACAACAAGAATAAAAGCCTTTATATTAAATTCCTAGTGGGTGAACTTTGCAGATAAAGCAGAACAATCTGATCTTAGCAAGTTAAATGGTTTGCAAATCACAATGTGCTGCACCCTTCAGATGTGTCCTTATGTAGAATAAATCACCCCGCATTATCATAACTGCATTTGGGGAATTTGCAAGTACAGTGGAGGGAGAAGGTTTGGGTTCAGAAAAATCTACATAGATATTTACATCTATATGAATTTATATCACAGGTCTCCAGACATTTGGGAAGGGACAACTAATTTTTCATTTACCTTAAGCCGTGATAGTGTGATAGGAATAACAGAGCAAGGGAAGGGAAGGTGAGGATGTAAAGGAGAGAAACAGAGAGAGGAAGAGAGGAGTATCACCCTCGAGTCCCTCAGCCAGAGGCCGAACAGTGAGGACATGGCTTGTCATACTAGGGCAACAGCCACCTCCTTCTAGAAACTTTGTGAGCTTCATACCAAAATCACAGAGGCAAGTGAGGATGTATTATGTTCTAGCTGATAGCAATCTATTGGTTGCAGACCATCCATGTGAGTATACACACACACACACACACACACACACACGCATGCATGCACATGCAGACAGCCCTCCCTATTTCTGGACCCCCATGTAGATTTGGAAGACCACCTGAGAGACTCAAGCCTCTGGATTCTGGCATCCTGCAGCCAAACCCCCTGGATACTAAAGACAACACACTCACACAAACATATGCAAAAGCACACACTCCCACGCACACACATGTATTTACTAAACAAGTAAAAAATATTAGGAGCTTACTGCCAGTAGGGATCCACTTTCACAGTGTGCCTCATATTCCCAGATTTCTTGCTATCACCAGGACATGTTTGGAAACAACCGGCCAGGATTTGAACTTGAACTTGCATGAGAGACATACACAGAATCACTAGATAATGGTAGGGTCTACCATTGAAATGAACCTACCGATGTTTGTGTGCACTGAGGACTCCGAGGGCCGAGGTATGGATCCCGCCAGCCATGCAGGAGCTGCGGACCTCCAGTCACTACACAGCAAGGCAGTGACCAATGCTCAGTTTCTGTGTGATCTCCAAGCCAGCCAGAAACCTCATGCATGACCTTCAGACTGCCACAGCCTCGCCACACTCCAGCACCAGCTTAACCTGTGCAGAACCCAAAAGGAATCCAACTCAGAGCAGAGACCAGCTCACCTCGGAAACCTCAAGCTGGCCAACCCTAGGAATGCAAGCTCAGGTTTGTTTGTTTGCTTGTTTGCTTGTGTATTGTTTTCTTCTTCCCATATATCTCTGCTAATCACAGGCCACACCAAGGGGCAGCTACAGGGCTCGCCCTGGGAGTGTGAATCCTGGGCAGGTAAAGGCAGTTGATTTGCAACACTTTCATCAGATGGAGAATATTTGTTTCTTTCAGTCCAAGATTCTCTTGCATTCTAGCGCAAATGAGTTCCTCTGACAATCACTTTAGCCATGAATCATCTCAGAACCTTGAGAACTTCTCTAAGACCAACTGACCTTCATTGTCTAATGGCAAAAGGGAGAAAGCTGAGTGTGGAGGCACACCCTGGTAATCCCAGCACTTGGGAGGCCGAGACATGAGGATCACTGCAAGTCTGAGGCCAGCCTGAGCTACACAGTGAGTTCCAGGGCAGCCTGAAATACAGAGCTAGGACCTCTGTCAAAAAAGTGTTTTTAATGGAGGAGAAAGTGAGTCATTAGGGTCAGAGCAATGCAGAAGCCAATTTAAATCTTTATGGTTACCCTCTAATTTAAAGGTCCAGCTTCTTTTCTATATACAGTTGTTTATACACCTTAACTTCATGAGTGTAAAAGATATTATTTCATTTTAAATGCTGAGGTCTTCAATATAGAAGACTCAGAAACGGATGACAGCTTCTTTTTCCAAGCACATTAAACCTTCATCTTTGTTTGATTTTTCAAATCTGTGAGGCACAAATTATACTGATCGTAACACTCCCAGGCTCCATTCTGACCTATGAAGTCAACAGTTACGGTGCTAAAGTTTAATCAATAAAATGTTACTCAGAAAATGACCCCATGTTAGGCCGGAAGTGCACCTCCTACATGACACAGAACTTTCGATGCAGGGGAGCGGTGTTAGCAAAGGGGCTGATTGGTGCAGATGGGGAAAGCTGGGGAAAGACGAGCCAGATGGAAGAGGAGTTCTCAAAGATCCCCCTCAAGCATTCCTCTGAGGAGATGGAGATGCAGAGATGATGCTCAAGTGGTACAATCCAGGCCTCTATCTCGCGCTCTGCAGAGGGGTCCACACATTTCCAGCACAACCAGTCTCCTTCAGGCACCAGCCTCGCGATCACACAGACATTGGAGACCCTGGAGCAGAGACCGCTCACCAGGGGAGCCTTGGAAATCTCAGCTCTGCACATGCCAATTTTTACAATAAACAGTGTCCTCTGGGCCGCTCACACTCACAAATCACACACACTCACAGCACGTGTGCGCTGGTGTACACGTCCATTCAATTCAAATCTATGCATAACAATTGAACATGTGTTCAAATTTGAAAAAGCCAATTTTTGAAAAGTAAAGTTAATTGAAATGCTACCGTTTTGGAGTAAAAATACTCACAGTCAAGTGTATAAATAACCTTGTTTTCTGTGTTTCTGGCTCCACCTCCAAGAGGTAACCACTGGGAACAGGTAGATGTTCAACTTTCCGGAAGTTTGTCTGTGCCTCTAAACACATACACAAACACTGCATCTGTCTCAGTCCCTGGATCAAAATCCAAATGGGTTCCGTGACTATTCTAACCTCTCTCAGGTCACCAACTGTCAACCCTGTGGTCACTTTACACCCCCAGAAAGTATGTGCAAAATGTCTGTGCAGAATAACAATCAAAATTTTATTCTCAATGTGCAGTTCAGTGTCAGGTACAGTGAGACACACACACCTACAATCCCAGCACTCACTCCATGAAGTCGGGAAGCTCACACATTCAAACTTAGTCTCCAAAACACAAAAGTGAAAATAAATCAATGTAAAGTTCAAGTTTCTCTCTTTTATGGTCTATGAATGCTCCTGACTTGCATCAGATGGAACGACTATATTGGAGGAAGTTATTGATTTTTTTTCTTTCTCCACCTGGCATTTCTACAAACCCTTCTTAGCTACACATGCTGGGGTCACTAAAGGGTCACTGTGTGTGGAGACCAGCAAAGGACACTTCTGAATTATCTATCATTATAAACTGGCTCCGGTTTCCAAGATGGTCTCTCTGAGGTGTTGCCTCGTCCACCTGTGACACAGTAGCTGCCATAATACTGGTAAATTTATCTCTCTTCTCCCAGGCTGCTGACTTCCTTTGCAGCCCTAGGAATCCAACCATACCTACATTCCCTCTGCCGTGGCTTAATGGTGCCTCCAAGGAGTCCCTTGGGAAAGACCTAAGAGAAATCAATCAATCAATCTCCCGCCGGTCGTGCACGCGCACGCGCGCACGGGTGTGTGTGGGTGTGGGTGTGTGTGTGCGCATGCGTGTGTGATATTCATGACCAATATTCAGTTTCTGGGATTTTCTCAACCCACCAACCTCAGGGCTGAGGCCAATCAAAGCCATCTCATGTCTCCTGCGCACCCATTTCTCAGGTGAAGTCTGTCCACATCCCTCAGTTACACAAAAGACAAATCCTGTTTTTCAAGCGGCCTCAAACAAACTCCTCCCACCAGGCTCAAGCCGAGGGCCCGGTGCACCTGTGACCTTCCTTGTGGGAGAGAGACGGGCAGCACCCAGCACACCAATGATGCTCTTCCTCCACCAACTTCAGCCTCCACCTTCGACCCTTCATAGCCTCTGGGTGTGAGAAGGTGCCCGAGTCACCAACCTAATACCCAGTTTGTTTCTGTGACTCCTGCAGGATAATCAATGTCATCAGTCTCTTTAATATCTTGTCTCTATCAATTCAGAGTCTTGGCCAAAACATTTTCCCATCTTCTATATATACATGGACGTGTACACGCATAAGGATGTGTGTACGTGTCATACATATAAACAAGACTAGTTGTTAAATTTACATAGCAGTTTTACAAGATGTTTAGGAAATAAGCATGATTAATCTGAAAACTTCCTTTTAAACTATTGGAATGTTAGAATATGAATTATTCCATTCAAATAAGGTGACTTCTTACATATGCTCTGGATTGTCAATTTCTTTTTGATTTATGATAAACTCAGAAAATCCTATTAGTTCACAGCAGAAACTAACCAGATTCAAGTTAATCTGGCTTTTGCTTTAGTATATGATCCTTCTCTTTTTAAAGCTGCCTCCCCCCTTTTTCTGAACAAAAATATGTTTTGAGATTTTAATAAACTCCATCTATTGTGGAGTTTTCACATTGGAAAACACTCACGACTCTTTTTGTTTGAGTAAATAAATCCCGAGGTTTTCAACTACTTACAGTTCGCTCATTTCCTGTTCCTGATGCCAGTGCTAGTGCCTTCCCTCCTGTGAGCCCAGGAACAGAAGGGTTAGGAAGCAGTCCACATAATGTTCTGCTCAAGAACGTGTTAAGGTATCCTAAAGGAAACATTCTCCGACAGAGTCTGATTCGTTATGTGTTCAATAACCATATGTTCACTTCCATGTGGTTAATGTGTGGCATAACAGATACCTACCATGATTCGAGGAGAAGGCAGTTATTGACTCAGGGGTTTTACTGATTAGAGTCTGAATGGCTCAAACATGACCAGAACTCCAATCGAGCATTATTAAAAGTTTGCTTTGATCCTTGGATATTTGTTCCTTTGTGCATATAATAAGCTTCTCAAAAAACACATATTGTCTCCCAGGTTCAGTGTAACACTATGATTAGTTATGACCCAAAACCACATGTCATTTTACATTTGGAAAAAGCCTTACTAACCTTGCTCCCACTTGAATACTTTTCATACACAGAGTCATAGCTTTAATTCAAAATAAATCCTCTAAGACATGTACAGGGTGATAAACAGTCTAGTGAATACATTAAGTGAAAAAAAAATGAAGAAGACTGTCTTACAATGCAGGTGGATAAAAGGAACTGTAAAAATAAAATGGGTAAATACATTTTTCTGTTCCAGAGGGAAAAAAATAAAACAATTGTCAACCAACAAAAGAAACCTAATCAATTGGTATAGAAATTCCAGCTTATTTGGTTCTCATGAAAACTTGCCCTACTGAAAGAGCGCAAGGGACTGCTCATCACTGAAAAAGCTACTGAGATTTGCAGAGCTCACCTTTTCCCCAAGGCCACAAAACTACTAAGACACATTCATTCAGTTTACATGTTGGGCACCTAGAATTAAAATAATGTGATATAACTCTATCACTGTATACTGACAGATCAGGGAAGTGTGGCATAGAAACTGAGATCTAAAACAGTAGGGCACTGGAGCAAGATCAACAGCAAGGGCACGTCAAGCAAAGGCTCCTGAGATGGGAGAGAACTGTGTGAGCGGAAACCAAAACTTTAGTGGGCTGGAAATAGTCATAGACTGTTCTGTCATATCCGGCCTCTGAGATGTTCCCAAAGATCTCCAGCCTTTGGCATCTTACCCTTGTGTCTTCCTCTTCCACATGGAACTAGGTGGTTGGTCTGTAACAGCAGCAGAATACAACAGAAATGCTGATCATCTTTCCTGAAATTACTTTATATAGTAATTTCTCTCTCTCCCTCTCTCTCTCTCT
>PVIR01046742.1:0-10136 GCA_004026965.1 Petromus typicus
TAGATAGTAGCTACCTAAGATTTATGGAACAATAAGACAGGTTACTGTTCATTGTAATTATTTATATATTCTTTATTTTTCTCCATTTTTTGGTCTTTTTCTAGTTTATTTCTTCTAATAATGATATTATATGTAAGATATTATCCTTGGTATTTCCTTTTATATCCTTAATTGTTGAATACAAAATGTATTTGCGAGCAGACCAAAGTGTACAATAAAATAAATGTTGGAGGTATTTCTTTTGAGAATCATAGGGCTTATCTTGGTAGCATTCACTGGTGGTTAGTTAGTTAATTTTCTGAGTTAATGATTTAGTGAATGTAACTTTTTAAAAGCATACATCCACAGTAAGTAAAACAAACAAACAAACAAACAAACAAACCTTAAATAAAATAAGCAGAAATCTAAAATTACCCATGGCTTTATCATTAAAATGAGCCCCAGCTCTGTCAAACAGTACTGTAGAAGTTTCACATAGGAGCAAGGATTTTGTTCAGCTACTTGGCAAGTGATCTGTCATAGAAATAAAAGTTGGAAGGAATAGAGAACAGAGGGTTTATATTTGGAGACTATCTCTTTTTTACTGATTTCATGAGCAAGAAGTACTACTTCTCTTTTGCCTGTCTATCTATTTATCTTGACACTAAAAATTTGATTGCCTGGGACCAGCTGATTCTAGAGGAACACTGGCATATTGTCACAGCTTTGGGTCACAATCAAAAATGAAACTCTAACCCTCCAAAGGGAAAATCTAGACTATTTTCTTCTCTTTTTGAGCCTCTTTATTTGGTACTTTAAAATATGCTGAAGAGCAAGGACGTTCTATATGACACAGGTCAATAAGAATCAGTGCAGACCATGACATTACACATGAGATTGAAGGAGCTGTGATTTAGTGCAGAACTTTTTTAGATATAAAACTGGCTTCTCAAGAATGAACAAGAGATATTTTAGGGAAACAATGTTATGTTCATATCTTTTCCCTGCCTGCCATCATGTTTAATATGCAATCACTAAAGGAAAAAGGACTTGAGAAAAATAAAAATGGCGTTATGTAGTCTGGATGATACAGTGACATTTGTCTCTGAGAACATGTTAGATTGGGGATCTATGCTCTTAGTTTATTTAGGGCATTTTGGCTACTGGGTTAAAAGCAGACTATAAACTCTGATAATTTTCTTTTTATTTTAAATAGATGTTTAATTATTTAGATTTGTGACTAACACTCTACTATATGAGTCTGTGTGACAGTTACGCCACCAAATGTTCTAGCAAATGGACATCAAATGAAAAGCCAGGACACTGAGACCATTAGGGAGTGTGAAATGGCCATTCCCCAAAACTTGTCAAAACAACATTGAGACACCTCAAAGTGTCAGACATGTGACAAAATGGTAATATCCCCTGATATTAAGGGTCTAATTTTCATTCAAGGCTTGGGAATAAATACTGAACACATTATGGACACTGAAAAGTTAAATTATTTTCTGCAACCATTCAAATTACTTCCAACCTTGATATAACTTTACTATTTGATTGTTACCAGTAATATGATTTTACTGGTGAAAATAAAGCTATAAACTTAGTTTTTCAAATTTTAGCTGGAAAACTTTATTAAATGTCCTTGACATTTTCTATCATTGAAATATATAACACCATTCTTCACACTATAAATTACTTCATAACTCTCACCCCAAAATTTAGTTTGTTTGGTTTATCAAACCTGTAATATTGAGAATTATTTGTTTGCAATTAAAAACTGTTGATAAGCTCTTATAATGCATACATTTCAAGGTATATGATGATCTACTTTATACTTTCCCATCCAGCTTCATTTCTTATGATCTAGAACCCCTACATTCCAAATTTCTCTCTATCAGAAGCAATACTTGTCTTTAAATTTCATTTTTAATCATTTACCCCTGTTTACAAGAAATTTCTTAGCTTTATACATCTATTTAAACATTATTACTTCCTATGTGGTTCTCTCACAAAGTCTCAGAATAAATGTTATGTGCGCACTTTTAATGTACTTATTCAGTTGCTTTTTAAAGATTACAGGCATATGTCTGTATTTTGAACTTTTTTTATATTTATGAGATAATTTTAGATCCTCTAGCAGAACTTTTGGCAGCATACTTGACAGAATTAAGACTGAAAACAATACTACCCACAAGTCAGTAATAAAATAACAAAATCTCTACAATATAACATCTCAGAGTGTCTATAAAAGAATCCACAGTTACTGCACTATTTAATGTTTACCAGTCAGTACCATGTTGCTTTTAGGAAGAACTGTTTACTGCCTGGAATAAGCTGTCTTATGTTCTCATGAGACCAAGTTCTTGAATGTTCCAGAAACAACTTGCTTTGACATTCATTTAATTTTATGTTTCATCTCTTGCTTCTAAGTCAGAGCAAGTTGTACCTTGCTCTGCAAACAGGATAGCATTCAGCCTGATAGATGTGACCATAAAAACAGGTATATGGAGTTTAAAATCAAAATGCACATTACACATCCATCAAAATGTGGTTTGTAGGCTGGAAAGACTTAGAGAAAGAACACTGTTATACTGTGCCTTTCTTTTTTACTCAATGAAAGCCACTGACTAAGACAATGAGTAGCTTAAATACAGTGCATATTTTTTGTGTTATTATATGTTTAAGATTATAATATCTTGGGGATATTGGCAAATTTAATTATATATATATATTTAATTATATATATATTTAATTATATATATATCATGTTTTTTTCTTTTTCTGGTCTCATCTGCACTAAATAAAGTTGCTTGTATCTCTATAGTAACAACTGGGTGGAAACCTTGTGAACATTTCGTTATAATGGGTATTGAGGGGCTTTTAAACAACTCCCTTAGATATCCTTTGATGTACAGTTAAGAGTTTCAATTCACTGGATTTCAACCGAGAATGGAAAGAGCCAAGGCAAGGGCAACCTTTCTTTCCAGCTAATCATTTAACAACATCTAGGTTTTGATATGTACTTTGTTTGGTTTTGTATGTAGTGAAACTGAACTTTTTGATGTAAACTCTTATGGGATTAAGAAAATATCATCCAAGGCCAGGAGTTAGCTCAGTGGTTCCGGTTCCTGCTTGCAAGTGCAAGGACCAGGGTTAGATCCCTGGTCACTACATACTATACTGGGCGTGGAGACTCATGCCCAGCAGCAACCAGTACCACAAATCACAGTGCCGGGCATGGTGGCTCATGCCTGTCATCCCAGCACTCGGGAGGCAGAAGCAGGAGGATTTCTGTGATGTGAGTTTGAGGCTGAGCTCAGGGCCAGCCTGAACGACAAAGCAAGACCCTGTCTCAAAAAGATAAAAATAAATAAATAAATAAATAAATAAATAAATAAATAAAATGTCATCCATATAATAAGAAAGACTTAATTATAAAATTATAGTCATGAGAAATTCTTTACTATTCAACTTCATAACAACAAATTAATATCACGGGTCTAGTATTTATAACTCTGTAAAAACAGATGATCTATTTAAGAAACATAAAATTTAACTATTTAATTATTTTAAATTTCATTTCAAATGGCTTGTAACCATATTCAACAGGGAAACACTGAATAATACATATTTTGCATGTAGTTCAGGTGTAATCCTTCACATTCAGAACTGATATGATTCATGTTAATAATAAGTCCATTTCTCAATTTTATTTCCTTATTCTTACTTCATCTTTATTTTGATTCATCATTTAATGCTAATATAATTACAAGAATATGTAACATAGATGGATCTATTGCAAAATTCTCTATGAGAAAGAACCAAAGAATATATATATTTACTTTTATTCAATCACTGTTCCTCAATAATGAAATAGTTTTCCTAAAAGCTAATTGTATTATTCTCTATAAGACATTTAGCTGTGTTTTCATTACCAGAAGCTCAATTATGGCAGGTAGGTAAATTGCAATGACTCCAAATCTAGTTTAGGTATAAAGTGTCCATCTGGATCAGTCTTTCCTCTCCTTACATATTTTACTAAGTTCTAACTGTTCTCCCTGGAAATCACAATTCATCATTTTTAACAAGTTTGTATGTGTTTCCTTATCATTCCTAAGAGGAATTGATGTCCTAAGAAGAACTTCATTTCCCAGTTATTTTATAGAATCACCAGAGAGCTCTCGGATTTTACTGACATGATTTAATAGGGTAGATCATTTACTAAACATCTAATAATTTCTAATTCAAGCAAAGCTTTATGCTTATATTTATCAATTTTATCCCTTTAACCCTAACTGTCATCATTACATGACGTGTCCCTTGAAGTAATTCTTATTCTTTTTTTGCTTCTAAAATGTTAAACTTACCTAGTTTAACTAACTTATACCATTGCAGATAACAGAGCAATTTCCACAACCTTCATTTTAATCATTCCTGACATTTCCTCTCTTCTTAAGTTTTCTACATATCTTCTGTATCATCAAGGTTGGCAGTTTGTGTCCATGTAAACTGTCTTCTTGTTATACATTAATACCCCTTTATGTCCTCAATTTTTTCTTCATTCTCCTTCAAACCATGCAATGGAAATTCCTAGTCCGTAGCCAGATAAGGTGGGGTGTACCTGTATTCACAGCACTTGGAAGGCAGAGGTAGGAGAACAGCTGCAATTTTAACGCCAGAAAGGTGTAAATAACGAGGCTGAGATCACGCTGAAATACATATTGGAGACTTGTCTCAAAAGTATTTTTTTTTAAAGCTTTAGATCATCACTCTATTAGGTTCAGCCAAATAAGCCAAACCTGCAAAGCATATGCATATCCACACAGACATACTGTGGTGGTTTCTTTTTAATTTGCTATTTAGCTCTTTATCCAGAGACAAATTATAAGCTTTGTTTTTATCTGACCAGAGATGGAAGTGATTTCGTTGTTGAATGTAGTGTGTCTTTCTCAGAATGCTTTATCTCAGCAGATGGACTAACAGAGAAATGGCCTCCATTTTAAAGTAAAAAAGGTAATGGTATAAAGCACATTATAAACTCCTTAAATTTTGAAATGTAACATACATGTTTTGTAAAATTTAGTAATATTTCTAAATATAAGTACTCAATAAATATTTCTCTGAATAAATGGATGAGCGAATATATATATACATATCACATGTATGTTGCATGTTACATAAATGCATTACACCCGTGTGTGTGTGTGTGTGTGTGTATATATATATATATATATTTATATATATATAGTATAATCTATGAGTTTCATGTAAACATGAAATGATAAATATAAAATATTACTTTAGCCTTACACCTATAGGTATTTTTCTTATATAAGTGTACTATTGCTTAAATATATATCTGTATTTCATGTAAGTAATAGTACAGGATATTTATATTTTACTTGTACATGAAGTAAAAGATGATGATGCATCATTTATTAGACAGGAATAGCTCCATATTGATTATATTTTCCTAAATGACAGTGCTTTCAAATTTATAAGAACTCTTGAACCTTTATTTATGTATTATAAAATGATGATTTAGCCATCTTTTATACTCTTAATTTTTATTTAATTATTATTCTAGCACTTGATAAAAATACTTTTTTATGGACAAAATTCAATATTAAAATTTAATCCACTATACATATCTATTAGATTTTTCTATATCAGAGTAAATTAAGCAAAAATATACCAGTTTAAAAACTCATACGTATTTATATTTTTCAAAGATTAAACATAGGAGTAAATATAGCACGTTTCTGAATATGTGATTGAAGATGATTCAATATATAGAAATCCGTGTATCTATCATCCATCTTCTACAAAGATCTCATCCAGTTATGTGTGTTTATTTTTATTAATGTTTATTTCCACCATGTGGTATAATCTTTAATACAGCATGACAATGAAACTATAACATATATGCAATATTATTAAATATATTAATTATATATTTAAATGATACTTCTACATTTCTGAGGTAGTATTCAATAAAGCAGTAACTTTCACAGGCAAATATTTTAGTTTGTGACATTCAATGATTAAACAAATCTACATGAATTATCAGTAGAATATTTAGTCAATTAAATTATTTGGAAATATGCATATTTATGGAATTTATGCAAAAATAATTTATGTTTGCAAATAGTTCAATACAATTCTTTGATTTGAAGTAACAGCCTTTGATAATTTAGATTAATATATTTTTATCATAATTAATACCTTTCTTAAATAGTTCTACTAAAAAAACCTTGATTTAGTGAGATAAAAATATAAAATTATAATAAAACATCTCATCAAGAATCTGTAGATTCTATTGATTTCTAATTTTAAAAATAAATTATTTCTTTTTATTAGCTTGATTCTACTTAAACTGTGGTATTAAAGCTGAAAATAGTGAAACCTTTATGCAGAATTGTTAGGAATATTGCTGGAAAATAGGTTTTTGAAATATGGAAAATTTTCTGTTATCATTAAATTTTAGTGAGGAATCTTTAGCTCCTGGTCAGAAAGCAGCCTGAAGGGTAAAAGCAAACCCTCATCAGCTGCAAATAAGACAGCAGAATCTTCACAGTTTGAGATTGTTAATGTCACTGCCACAATATTTCAGCTTGAATCTCAAATACACAAAATATTATGATTGATTCAAAGTAAATTTTCTTCTAAAATTAAGATATTCCTTGAAATTTTAGAGAGATGCTAGATATTTCAAACATCTTTATATTTTACTAAGAATTAATAGGCACACCAAAGTCTGCTTGGAAAATTACTCTATCAGTGATAATACACTAAAAATGGAACCAATTATCATTTGCAAAAATAATGAATAAGTGTAATGTATAATTTTGATGATTCAATGGTTGTTTTTCAGTACTTTGTCAGTTATTGTCTTAAATATAATGTTAAAATAAAACTCCAATTAGTATGTTAGAAATTATATTATCTAAATGTCTATATGCCCTTAAATCCTTGCAATATTATTTTAGTAGGTGAAAGATTCAATGTTTATTTTATTTTTAAATTTTCATTTATTTATTTTATTTTTTTGAGACAGGATTTTATTTTGTAGTCAGGCTAGCCCTGAGCTCAGCTTGGAACTCACAGCAATCCTCCTGCCTCTGCCTCCCAAGTGCCGGGATTATAGGCATAAGTCACCATGCCAGCACTATGGTATGTGGTTTTGATTGCTGGAGTCCGTGTGTCTGTCTCTACTCCTGGCATTGTTTTATGTGGTTACTGGGGCCCTTGCACTTGCAAGGAAGGCACCAGAACCACTGAGTTAAATCCCCAGGCCAATGTTGATGTTATTTTGAAAGTCAGATTATAATATGCTAAAGGTTTTCTATGATTTTTCAAATCTTATGTTTTTTTTTTCTTCTTAATGTAGCTATTTGATCCATGGGATTTATTTTTGTGCAAGATGGAATCAGTAGTTTAATTTTTCACCAGTACTATCTACTTTTTCAAAGTACTGACAAGGACTGTCCCCCCTTGAATTACAGTGCCATTTCTGACATGTCACTAATACCCCTATGAATGTATTTTACAGTTTTTATTCTTTTATTTTAGTTATTGTCTATATTCTTGTAGCAATCCAAACTTTAAGTGTTGATCAACTAGGGAGATAAAAATATAGTGAATGTTTAAGTTAAATTAAAAAGATATTACAGTAAAAGAGACATTGCTATGAATTCTTCTCAAAATGCTCAAAATATTCTGCCTCACTTTATTCACACTTTTATCATCATTTTGAAAATGTTTTTAAAATAATAATTGTATTGAAAGTTAAACAACCACTATGATTGTCTCTGAGCCCTTATAGTTAGAACAAAATTAAAACACACAGGGGCCGGGGAGTTAGCTCAGTGGTTCTGGCGCCTGTCTTGCAAGTGCAAGGGCCTGGGTTTGATTCCCTGGTAACCACATACCATACTGGGCGTGGAGACTCATGCCCAGCAGCAACCAGCACCACATACCACAGTGCCGGGCGTGGTGGTTCACGCCTGTAATCCCAGCACTCAGGAGGCAGAGGCAGGAGGATTGCTGTGATGTGAGTTGGAGGCTGAGCTCAGGGCCAGCCTGAACCACAAAGTGAGACCCTGTCTCAAAAACCAAAAAAAAAAACCAGAGCAACACCAGTTGGCATTTATAAATTAAAACTATAAAAGTATTCTATCTTATAGGATGACTCTAATAAAAGCAATATGGTACATGTTCCAAAATATTAAGTAATAAAATGTTAAATTTAACATATGCAGTTCACTTTTTTTTTACTTTTCCTGCTTTTGTCTTATATTAGGTAAGTACTAGAAATAAATTATAGTAAACTTGAATATTTGCACCTACTTTGTCATTAAAAGCTAAGTTAAATTGAGAAAGAAAGAAAGAAAAGAAACCGAGCTTTCTTTTTTTGGAGACAGGATCAAGCTTTGTAGTTCAGGCTGGCACTGAGGTCACTATATAGCCCAAACAAGCTTCAAACTCACAGCAATCCTCCCACAGTTTCATTTTCTGCCTTCCCGGTGTTGGAAGTCCATGCTGTGCACTGTGGTATGTGGTGCTGACTGCTGTTGGGTATGAGTCTCCACACCTGGCATTGTTGTATGTGGTTACCAGGGATCATACCCAGACCCTTGAGTTTGCAAGATAGGCTCCAAAATGACAAAGCTAAATCCCTGGCCCCAGAAACATACCTTTTGTAAAGAAATATATTGTGAAATAGAAAATACTCAAAGTGAAATAGGGTGAAGGGGGAAAATAATGATATTATAAAAAAATGGAAAATAAATTTATGTATATGGGGGGGTGATGAGGTGGGTAAGGCTATGGGAAAAAAAGAGAATTAAGTTGTGTCTTATATTGGTACAAATCCCCATTGTGGAGTGTAATCATGATGTGTACATGTAATATACCAATAAAGATTTCAATTAAAAAATATATAAAATGGATAATGCCAACCAGACTTAGCTACTCTCTCAATTTAACTTAAGCAAACATGGCTACCTTAATATGACTAAGTAAAAATTGATTATAACTGATACATTAATATTCTGTATGTGTCATCTTCTAGTTTAAAAATTGCTTAATTTTTAAATAAAATACTTTTAAAGTATTCAAAACAGAGAAGATAATTTAGTGATATATGTGATATAGTATTTTAAATTCACATCAGTAATCTTAAAAGAGCTAGGAACAGCAATTTCCTATTTATTCAGTATAAGTAATGACTTTTACTGATAGCCTTGCATCTATTCAATGCTGTGAACTACATTATATTTGTATAGCGTGTATAAGCTCATTTTATAAATTGTCAGCAGAAGCACATCTTGCAATTAGTTTGCTCCACAGAGCTGACCTCATCAGTATTACCTGGGGAATGTCATCTAACATTGATAGGATTCTCTTCACTAAAGATAGGGAGCTGTCAGCATTTACATTAAATTTATATACCCAGAGGTTTGTAACTCTGCTTCTAAAAATGCCACAGGCATAAACTTAGCTTGCATGATGTTAGCGGAATAGCTTATTTTAAAAGAAAGGCTGTTTGTAAACTTTTAAAATGTCTTTCAAGTTTGAAAAGGCAGCGCAGGCAGCATGAATGTCTACAGAAATAAACATCTGCCTTAATTCCATCTCTGTGTTCTCAGCAGTCCTCCTGATCTTCCAACCAGAAAAGGACAAAAGACATAGATATGATCGACTGGAAATGTCACAACACTCAGCCAGCCATTGCGAGGTCCTCAGCTCACCATCCATGTACAAGTGCCTTTTTAAAAAATTCTAAAGATATCCCCAAATAAAGCTATAATAGGAGTTTCATGTAAGCTAATACAAAGCTTGTTTGTAAGAAAGAATGGCAAGGTTTTTAATCTTTTAATTCTAAATCTATCACTTACTGTCAATTGACAGAAATCAAATGATCTGAACATTAATTATTCAAAATACAAAGCAAACAATGATAATACCTTCCCCTAAAAAAATGTAGTAAATTCTGCAAAACAAGGGATATAAAATTAATAAATTAGAAGGTGCATTGTGAACACTATGACTCAGAATATTTCAAACAATTAATATTGAGATAGAATTTTCTATTATGTAACTAGATTCCTAGCTCTGGCACTAAATAGTGTTTTTGGAGTTTGTTCAATATA
>PVIR01046743.1:0-10158 GCA_004026965.1 Petromus typicus
ATAAAAAATGATAAGTTTGAATCATTTCTACTTAAATGGACATACCTTGAGGATATCCTCATAAGTGAAATAAATAGGTCACAGATAGATACACATCGCATCTTTTCTCTGGTATGAGAAAATGAAGATGTAAATGAGTCCTAGCATTGTATGTTATATATTGTGAAATAGAAAATGCTCAATGTAAAATAAGGTGAAAAGGGACAATGTTGAGATTGTAATAAAAAAGTAAGGAAATAAATTTTATATATATGGGGGTGGTAGGGTGGGTGGGGCTATGGGAAAAATGAGAATTAAGTTGTGTCTTATACTGGTACAAATCCCCATTATGGAGTGCAATCGTGATGTGTATATTTAATGTAGCAATAAAGATAATTAAAATAAATAAATAATAAAAAAATAAAATGGCATATAGCTGTCAAAAAAAAAAAAATCAATAGCCTTTGCAAATGTTGGCGAGGCTGCAGAGAAGAAGGAACCCTTCTCCACCGTTGATGGGACTGTAGACTCGTACAATCCCTGGGGAGATCAGTTTGGAGAATCCTCAAAAAGCTAGGATTGGTGGTTCCATTTGACCTGGCCATTGCTCTGCTACGTATATACACACAAGAATTAAAAGATTCATATCACAGTGACATATGTGCACCCATGTTTATAGCAGCCCAATTTGTGATTGCTATATCTTGGAAACAACCCAAATGTCCATCAACTGGAGACTGCATAAAAAAGCTGTGGTTCTTCTACACAATGGAGTATTACTCTGCCATAAAAATGATAAGTTTGGATTATTTCTGCTTAAATGGACATACCTTGAGGATATCCTCATAAGTGAAATAAATAGGTCACAGATAGATACATATCACATCTTTTCTCTGGTATGAGAAAATAAAGATGTAAATGAGCCCTAGAATTGTATATTATATATTGTGAAATAGAAAACACTCAAAGTAAAATAGGGTGAAGAGGAAAAATGTTGAGATTGTAACAACAAAGTAAGGAAACAAATTTTATGTATATAGGGAGGTGGTAGGGTTGGTAGGGCTATGGGATAAAATGAGCATTAAGTTATGTCCAATACTGGTACACATCCCCATTATGGAGTGCAATCATGATGGGTATATGTAATGTACCAATAAAGATTTCCACAAATAAAAAAAAATTAAAATCCCGGAGCCAACTTTACCAAAGTTGAGAGACTCAAATCCATATAATCAGGAATAAAGTGGAAAATCACCCCGGACGAACCAGATGTCCAGAAGTTAATCAATACTGCTTTGAAAATCTGTGCTTCTATACAATGAAAAACCTAGAAGATGTGTTTAGATTCTTAATGCATATGAACTTTTGGAGATCAATTAATAAGTTATAAACATGCTAAGAACAGTAATATCACTAGTTGAAATTGAAAATGTAATTAACCTTGCACTGACTTACAGAAATTCAGATATAGATGGCTTTACTGTTGAATTCTGTAAAACATTTAGAGAAGAGTTAATGCCACTATTTCTTAAACTTTTTAATGAAATCAAATAGGATTTGATATTCTCAAATTCATTTTTGGAAGAAACCATCACCATGATTCCAAAGAAAAGAAAGACCCAGCCAAAAAGTAAAGGACAGCCTAATATCTGTAACTAACATAAATGAATAAAACCCTCAATAAGATACTATCAAGCAGAATACAGAGGATTGTCAAGAAAATTGTACCCCCTTACCAAGCTGAATTCAACTTAGGGGTAAAAGGATGAGTCAACATATGTATATCAATAAACGTCCTATACTTCATTAGAGACTCAAGGATGAAAACTATACAGTCATCTCAATAGATGCAGATAAGGCATTTGACAAAATCCAGCACTCCATTTATGATGAAAATGCTACATAAAATAGGAATAAATGGACTTTATCTCAACCTAATGAAGACTATTTATGAGATACCAACTGCAAGGATCATATTTAAAAAATGAAAACGTTCACGCTAAGATCAGGAACAAGCTAAGGATTTCCATTACCACCATTCTTGTTCAATATAGCGCTGGAAACATTAACCAAATCAGTTAGACAGAGGAAAGAAATAAAATGAATGGAGAAAGAAAAGGAAGAAATTAAACTGTTATTATTTGTTGATGATGTGACATTCTATAAGGAAGATCTTAAAATCTGAAAAAAAAAATACACTACTGGACCTAATCACCAGATTTAGTAGCACAGCTAGATACAAGGTCAACACTCAAAAATCAACCTTTGTGTACCTGAACAACTGCTTCATTGAGAGTGAAATTGAGGAATCAATTTCTTTCACAATAGCTTCCAAAAAATGAATTATCTTGAATCAATGTAACAAAGGAAGTCATGTAACTTTTCTGAAAACTACAGCACTCTGAATAGAGAAATTGAAGAGAATCCTGGAAAATGGAAAGACATCCTTTGTTCCTGGGTAGGAAGTAGTACGGTGAAAATGGCCTTATGGCCCAAACTACCATAAAGATTCAATGCAATCCCTGTCAGAATCCCAAAGGTATGTTTCATAGAGCTTCAGAAAATAGTCTAAAATTTCATCTGGAAACACAATAGATGAGGAATAGCCAAAGCCATTCCAGGTAACAAGGACATGGGATGGGCTATCCCAGTTCCCAGCTTGAAATTATATTGCAAAACCAATGTGGTAAAACCAGCATAGTACTGGCAAATAAATAGACCCAAGCATCACCCAGAAATAATTCTAGACATACTAAATCATCACATCTTTAATAACGGAGCCAAATGCTCTCAACAGAGGAAAGAGAACCTCTTTAACAAACAGTGCTGGAAAACTGGAATTGAATAAAAAACAATTAAATTATATCTACCTCTTTCACCATGCACAAAATTAATATCAAAGTGGTTTACATATCTAAATTTCACATCAGAAACACTACACCTACTGCAAAATGGGTTAGGTAGAACTCTTGGAGACATTGGCTTGTGGAAAGATATGAACAAAAAGTCTTTAGCATGAGGACTAGGAGAAGAAATCAACAACTGAGATCTAATTATATTAGAAAAGATAGGCAGAGCAAGAGAAACAACAAATAGAGTGAAAATACAACTTATATTATAGGAAAAAATATGTACCAACTGTTTCTCAGACAAAATACTATCTTCTGAAGTATGTAAAGAACTCAAAGAGATTAATTACCCATACTTAAAGACCCAGTTTAAAATTGGGCAACTAAAATCAACAGACATTTTTCAGACAAAATAAAAGGAATAAATGGAATATTACTTTGTCATAAAAGATTCATTTAGACTCAAGTGGATGCACCTTGAGGATATACTCATAACTGAAATAAATAGGACATAGATTTGTAAATATTGTATCATTTTTCTGGTATGAGAAACTGACAATGTGAATGAGTTCTAAATTGTATAAGTATTGTAGTAAAGGAAGGAAATATTCAAAGGAAAAAGTGGATATAGAAGGCAGTAAAGAAGGGAAAGAAAGAAGATTTATGATAGCAAAAAGTAAATAAAGCTTATGAATATAGGAAACAGGAAGTTTTAGGGAGGGCAGGAGAAATTGAGAAAACAGAATCCCTAAAGAAATTGAGAAAAAGACGGGCCGGGGAGTTAGCTCAGTGGTTCCGGCACCTGTCTTGCAAGAGCAAGGACCCGGGTTCAATCCTCGGTAACCACATACCATACTGGGTGTGGAGACTCATGCCCAGCAGCAGCCAGTACCACATACCACAGTGCCGGGCGTGGTGGCTCACGCCTGTAGTCCCAGAACTCGGGAGGCAGAGGCAGGAGGATTGCTGAGATGTGAGTTTGAGGCTGAGCTGAGTGCCAGCCTAAACCACAAAGCGAGACCCTGTCTCAAAAAAAAATGAAATTGAGAAAAAGAGAATCAAGTTGTGGCATGTACTAGCACAGACCCTCACTCTCTCTCTCTCTCTCTCTCTCTCTCTCTCTGTATATATATATATATATATATATATATATATATATATATGTATATATATGTATATATATGTATATATATGTATATATATATATATGTATATATATGTATATATATGTATATATATGTATGTATATATATATGTATATATGTATATATATGTATGCACACACACACACATACCACACACACACACATATATATATGTTCCAATAAAATCAATTTTGAAAATGTCTGAATAATCTTTGGATATTGGCAGAATATTTTATTTTGCCTTTTCTTTTCAAATTGCGTGGGTTTCTGTCTTTATTTTTTTGATAAATTTGGCCAAAGTTTTGTCAATTATATTTAATCTTTTAAAGCAGCAACTCTGTGATTCTTGTGTTGTTCTTTTAGTCTCAGTTTTTGGTGTGAGATTTATAATGTTCTCCATGAATTTGCTTTATGTTTAACATGCTTTACTTTATCCAGAAACTCAAAGTTCAACATCAGTTTATTTATCTGTGCTTATCCTCTTTTTCTGATGTGGGAATTCACTGGTGTAAATTTCCCTTTTATGATGGATTTCATTATTTCCCATTACTACCAGTATGGCATATTGGTATTATCATTTATTTGCACAAAATATCTAACTCCTTTGTTTCACCTGTGAGCAATTGATAGTTTAGGTGAGTGTTACTTAGTTTTATTGTGTTTATGAGTTTTTATGGTTTCTTATAATATTGATTTTCCTATTTTATTACACTATGATCTGAAAATATGCATGGAATAATTGGGATTCCTTTACATTTACTGAAGCATATTCTATGAGCTAGTATGTGGATTATTTTGTATTATTTCCATATACCACGGAGTACAATATATATTCTGTTGTTACTGGGTGGAGTAATACATAGATATATACTATGAGGTGTCATGAGAAGCTCTTTTCCAGTCATAGCTATTAGGGTCCTAGAGGTCTACTTTATCTACATGGAAAGCTTTTCTGCTGTTATATTTGTAGGCAGGATTTTATGCAATTTTGATGTCTTCTTATTTTTCTCCAATTCCAGATAATCCTAGGGTTCACTTTTTGTTCCTTCTTGTAAGTTTTTCTATGAATTTTCACATTATCTTGATGTTTTTAAAGCCTCAGTGTAATTGGTCACTGATGTCTAGCCTATGTCATAAATCTGACACTGTGCCTCCCTTTAGCTACCTTTCTTACTAGTGTTTCAGTATTTTTATTCTCATGTATTACTGTTTAATATCTTTTCCTGGACTTCAGTTATTTGGTAAACTGACCATTTATATTTTGTATTATATTATTTTATTCTCATTTTATTAATATTTTATTTAACTTATGTATCTTTCTTGTGTCTTTTCTGTCCAGTTATATCTCCATTGAGCTCATTGATCACGTTATTGATCTATTTTTATCTCCTATTTTAGCATTTTGAGTGATTCAACTTCTTGAATCCTTCCTCTTTATCCGCACACACCAGTGCTGACAGGGTTCAGAGTATTTGGAAGCATTTTCCTGACTTATCAAGTTATAAGTTATGTTTCTTTTTCATAGTTTTGTTCTGAAATTTGCAGGTTTATTACAATGAAAAGATTTTACTCCTACTCAGAGACTTGCGAGCTCTTTGCAACGCACCATCGGTGTAGCTCAGTATAGGTCTTTGCTTTTTTCCTAAGTATCCATCCATTTCTATTAATTGGGGATGAGAGAACGCAGTGTAATTGGCCTAACCTAGTGTTCCCAGACACAGTCTTGTTATTGATAAAGTGGGAATATTGTCTTTCAGAGGAAAACAATAACAGCAAATCTCTGTCATTGTTCCCATAGTAACAAAATCACCAACAGTAATGGCAAGAAAGACAAATCAGATACTGACGTAAGTTATGAACCAACAAAGCACTAATTTTAAACACAGAGTGGAAATCTATAAATACTATACAAACTCTCTAAGACACGTGAAATTTTAATATTATATGATAAATATTGACAAATGGAATGAGTATATTTTCAATAACAATAGAAAAACTTCAAAAGAAATAATATAGAGTCATAAAAATTCTAAATATCCTTAAGCCTATTCATCATTCTGGCCATCATCTCAGACTCACACCTCCACTCTCCTTGTAATTCTTTCTTCTAATCTGTCCTTTTCTAATACCTGTTTCATCTCCACTACCATCCCAAAGAGACTGTTGAACATCCAGACTCAAAACATAGCTGTCACCTTTGCATTACACAAATGTTAGTTTTTCATTGTGTTCTAGTGTCTGAATATTTTTGCTTAGAGCAATGGCCTATGATGATTTCTTGGCATTATAACTCCCAAATTATGTGTTTATCATGATTCACGAGCTCTATGGGCTGATAGCTTTGAGTTCCTAGTTGATCAGTATCACGAATTCCTGCTTGAAGCTTTTACTGTTCTGAAACTATCTTTTTCAAAAACAGAGAAATTTGATCCTTGTTTCTGATCTCCCTTAAATGGAAATCACAAAAGATATAGAGGCATCTGTAAACTATTAATACAGAGATAAACAAACACTGAGTCTTAGAATATATTCAGGAAAATATTTAAATATTCTGGAGGGTTATGACAATGTTTTTCCAAAACACCCTATCATTTGGGACACCCTGAAAGCAGTCAAAGAAGGGAAGTTCTGCCGGGCGTGGTGGCTCACGCCTGTAATCCCAGCACTCGGGAGGCAGAGGCAGGAGGATTGTGATGTGAGTTTGAGGCTGAGCTCAGGGCCAGCCTGAACCACAAAGCGAGACCCTGTCTCCAAAAAAAAAGAAGGGAAGTTCTGTCTAATCTGTTACCACAATGGAAAAACAAAGAAAGATCAGATAAATACGTGTTTGAGTAACGTTACAGTACTATAAAAAACAAATGAACAAACGAAACAAATAAAAACAAAACAAAAAACATTTCAGGCAAAAATAAAAGTGAATGAGAAAGCATAAACATTCTATAAAAAAGTAAAATCAAAATCTTTGAAAAGTATAAATAAGCACTAAATAGTTTTTTTGAAAAAGTAAAAAAATACAGTCAAACCATCATTCATAATGAGACAGAGAAAATACTCATATAAATCCAGTTAGAAAAGTAAATGTTGAAATGAGAAAAGGAACCATCAATTTTTTAATTGATTTCTTACTGTTATTTTTTTATCTTCATTGGTACATTAAATATACACATCATGATTGCACTCCATAATGGGGATTTGTACCAGTTTAAGACACAACTTAATTCTCGTTTTTTCCCATAGCCCTACCCACCATACCACCCCCCCATATATATAAAATTTGTTTCCTTACTTTTTTGTTACAATCTCAACATTTTTCTCCTTCACCCTATTTTACATTGAGCGTTTTCTATTTCACAATATATAACATACAATTCTAGGACTCATTTACATCTTATTTTCTCATACCAGAGAAAAGATGCGATATGTACCTATCTGTGCCCTATTTATTTCACTTATGAGGATATCCTCAAGGTATGTCCATTTAAGTAGAAATAATTCAAACTTATCATTTTTTATGGCAGAGTAATACTCCATTGTGTAGAAGAACCACAGCTTTTTTTATGCAGTCTCCAGTTGATGGACATTTGGGTTGTTTCCAAGATGTAGCAATCACAAATTGGGCTGCTATAAACATGGGTGCACATATGTCACTGTGATATGAATCCTTTAATTCTTGTATGCATATACCTAGCAGGGCAATGGCCAGGTCAAATGGGACCGTCAATCCTAGCTTTTTGAGGATTCTCCAAACTGATCTCCACAGGATTTGTACGAGTCTACAGTCCCATCAACAGTGGAGAAGGGTTCCTTCTTCTCCGCAGCTTTGCCAACATTTGCCATTGGCTGATTCTGAAATTGCAGCTGCTCTATGTGGAATGAGATGAAATATCAATGTTATTTTCATCTGCATCTCTCGAATGACTAATGATGTTGTGCCGGGGACTGCTTGTGGTGCAGGGCCTGGGATCGCCGAAGACAGGAATGAACGGAGTTGGAATGGACAGACAACACACGAACACAAGAGAGGTTGTGATGCTGCTGCAAATTTACTAGGCCTTTTGTGCTCTTTTTTATACATTATTTTTTGGCTTTGCAAAATAAGGGTGATTGTTACAGGTTAACAGAAGTTCAAGGAAAAAACAAGAACAGAAACAGAACAGTGATCAGTCATTTTGACATTGTGCAAGGTCGTGTGAGACAGTGATGATTTTCCCATGACCACAAAAATCTTTATAGATCAGTGTGTTTTGTACACAACTTTTCTAAGGCAGTGGACCTTTGCTATTTCTTTAATCTTGTTCCCATAGACTTTATGTGAGCATTAATTTATTTTTGCCAGGTGGCCATGTTATTTTATTCTAGCTGAAACTTATTGTGTCTTACAAGGTGTTTTCCGCTTATGTTATTTTTGCTGGTGAGAAAGCATAGAACAGTTCACAGGGAAAAGCAGAATAGTTTAGAAAAGAGAAAACGGCTTGTTTTTTCATACTGCTGGGCTAACTGTGCGCCTCCTGGTGAAGCATACTCAACTCAGGTTCTAGGCCTGGGGAGACTCAAGCCTCAAGCACAGGGGTTGTCCGCCTGGGACCCCAGTCCCTATTTTGTCACGCCTTATTCAGCAGGGGCATGGCGATGTTGAGCATTTCTTCATATGCTTCTTAGCTGCTCTTACTTCTTCCTCTGAAAAATATCTGTTCATTTCACATGCCCATTTTTTCATTGGGTCATTAAATTTGGGTGGGCTGATTTTTTTTTTAGCTCTTTATATATTCTAGATAGTAGCCCTTTATCTGAGAAACAGCTGGTAAAGATTTTTTTCCACATTGTTGGTTGCCTATTTGCACTGCTGGTGCTTTTCTTTGCTGTGCAGAAGCTTTTTGAAAGAATGAGGTCCCATTTGTGGATTTCCTCAGCCACTTCCTGTACTATACAAGTTTTGTTCATGAAGTCTTTCCATAAACAAATGTCTTCAAGAGTTTTACCTAACCTGTTTTGCAACAGGTTTAGAGTGTCTGTTTTAATATTTATGTCTCTTATCCACTTTGATTTTAGCTTGGTACACGGTGAAAGAGTTAGATCTAGTTTTAGTCTTTGGCAAATTAAAGCCCAGTTTTTCCATTACCATTTGTTAAAGAGGCTATCTTTCCTCCATTGAGGATTTTTGGTTCCTTTGTCAAAGATGAGGTGGCTCAGTGTATCTGGAGTAGTTTCTGGATCTTCTAGTCTACTCCATTGATCCTCAGGGCTGTTACTTTGCCAGTACCACGCAGTTTTTATCACAGTGGCTTTATGGTATAGTTTCAGGTTCAGAGTTGTGATGCCCCCCACCATGTCCCTGTTGCTTAGAATTGCTTTGGCTATTCTAGGTCTTTTGTAGTTCCAGATGAAAGTTTGAATTTTTTCTCTAGATCTGTGAAATATGATGTTGGGATTTCAATTGGGATTGTGTTGAATGTGTAGAGTAGTTTTGGGAGTATAGCCATTTTGACAATATTGGTTCTTCCTACCCAGGAGCAAGGTATGTCTTTCCATTTTTTGATATCATCTTCTATCCCCTTTTTCAGAGTGCTATAGTTTTCGGAGTAGAGGTCTTTCACCTCCTTTGTTAGATTGATTCATCGGTATTTTATTTTTTGGGTGCTATTGCGAAAGGGACTGACTCTCTTACCCTTATATTTTATATACACATCAAAATCACATTCAACATTAGGAATTTGTACCAGTATATGTCATGATTCTGTTCTTATTTTTAACCATTTTATTACCCACCCTAATTTTACCCCCCATACAGCTATGCCTTTTTTTTTCCTTTTTTGCGCATCATATTTTTTCTTTTTTTTAATCTTTATTGGTACATTAAATATACACGTCATGATTGCACTCCATAATGGGGATTTGTACCAGTATAAGACACAACTTAATTCTCATTTTTTCCCATTGCCTTACCCACCCTACCACCCCACCCATATACATAAAATTTGTTTCCTTATTTTTTGTTACAATCTCAACATTTTCCCCCTTCTTCCTATTTTACATTGAGCATTTTCTATTTCACAATATATAACATACAATTCTAGAACTCATTTACATCTTTATTTTCTCATACCGAGAAAAGATGCGATATGTACCTATCTGTGCCCTATTTATTTCACTTATGAGGATATCCTTAAGGTATGTCCATTTAAGTA
>PVIR01046744.1:0-10123 GCA_004026965.1 Petromus typicus
AACATCCGTGACTCCGTGTCATTGTTATGCTTAAACAAAACTCTAAAGACTGCTCAACATCATTAGTCATTCGAGAGATGCAGATGAAAACAACACTGAGATTTCATCTCACTCCACATAGAATGGCTGCCATTTCAGAATTAACCAGAATAAATGTTGGTGAGGCTACGGAGAAGAAGGAACCCTTCTCCACTGCTGGTGGGACTGTAGACTCGTACAACCTCTGTGGAGATCAGTTTGGAGAATCCTCCAAAAGCTAGGATTGATGGTCCCATTTGATCCGGCCATTGCCCTGCTAGGTATATACACAAAAGAATTAAAAGACTCATATCACAGTGACATATGTGCACCCATGTTTATAGCAGCCCAATTTGTGATTGCTACATCTTGGAAACAACCCAAATGTCCATCAACTGGAGACTGGATAAAAAAGCTGTGGTTCTCCTACAGAATGGAGTATTACTCTGCCATAAAAAATGATAAGTTTGGATCATTTATACTTAAATGGACATACCTTGAGAATATCCTCATAAGTGAAATAAATAGGGCACAAATAGGTACATATCGAATCTTTTCTCTGGTATGAGAAAATAAAGATGTAAATGAGTCCTAGAATTGTATGTTATATATTGTGAAATAGAAAATACTCAAAGTAAAATAGGGGGAAGGGGGAAAATAATGAGATTATAACAAAAAAGTAAGGAAACAAATTTTATACATATGGGGGGGGTGGTAGGGTCGGTAGGGCAATGAGAAAAAAATGGGAATTAAGTTGTGTCATATACTGGTACAAATGCCCATTATGGAGTGCAATCATGATGCATATATATAATGTACCAATAAAGATAATTTTTTTAAAAAAATGACCACTCATTCTGCTCAAACAGAAGCCCTCATGTCAGTCTCATTTCCCACTTTTCCCCCTTGCTTAAACCTGCTTTTTCCTTAAATGTTTCAGAATGCTGCTCCTCAGGCCCTTTGACCTGTGTTTCTCTCTTCCTACAGTGCTCTTTCCCCAAAGAGCCACATGCTTCTCTTGTCCCCTTCAAGTCCTTGCTTAGCTCTGCCTTCTCCATGAGTCTGGCTCTGAACATTTGTGTAAATCCTCCAACCATCTGCCTCCTAGGTCTCTGAGTCCTCTTTTCTCTGTCACACATTACTTTCCTTTTCAAAAGCATTTATCACCTTTCAACAGACTATGTCATCTACTTATTTATATTCTTTTTACTTATTATATATGCTCTCACACACATGCTGGCACACCTAAGAATGTAAGCTCCATAAGGGTAATTTTTTGTTCTTGATATATTCCAAGTGCATAGAACACTGGCATTTTGAAACTTTAAGTATTTACTGACTAAAGTCCAGCAATTGGCCCATTCTATTTTCTGAGGTTCTTCTTCACTCACTTTTCCCTTTTTAGACAGACTTTTCCCAATCTCTCTAGTGAGAGAAAGAAAATAAATAAATTTTTCTAGTCAGAAAATAAATAAGTTTTGTTTTTAAAACTTTGTAATGATTTGATGCCTTTAAATATATTACATTGCCATTTAAGTAAAGGTGATACAAAGATCCACGGGAGAAGAACACGTGAAGACAGGGCAAGTGGCGCCAACTGGTAGCTGTGGCTGCCCAAGGCCAGGGTGAGGCCTAGCACAGGTCTTTTCAGTGTCTTCAGAGGGAACATGGTCTGCTGACACTGATAGCAGACCTCTGGCTTCCAGAACTGTAAGCCAGAAATGTTGTCATTTTAAGCTACCTAGTTTGTGTCCTGTTGTCACAGTTGCCCTAGGAAACTAATATACTCATTGTTTGGGTGGTTATAGATTGAGCTGAGACCTGGTTAGACATCTGCAGTCTAAAATTATTCCCATTGCCACATGTTCCATGAAACTGAAGTTCTTTGACTAGTTGGCTTGTTTCTCAAATGATTTAGTAATTATTACTTATAGTCATTTCTCTGATAAAATGCATCATCAGAAATAGGTTGTTGTCTTTTTCTTATATCCCAAGAGAGTATCACTCAATGTCTTTATAACTTCTGGCTTAAAGCTGAAAGTCAGAAAACACTGCACATATAAGGTAACAAGTATGTACTTAAATTGAATATACACGAGAGAAGAAAATCTGGAAAATTATTCACATCTCCCAAATATAAATCAGTTTAATTTAATTGGATCAAATTTTAGAAATGTCAGGGTTGAACTACCTAACCCAAGTGTCTAGTCTTTTACTTTCTGAGTTAAACAAAATTAACTTTTTAGCTTTGGTAATGTGGTCCAAACCATATTCTAAAAGGAAAAAGAAAAATAAGGGCTGAGGATTTAGCTCAGTGGTTCTGGCATCTACCTGACAAGCACAAGGTCCTGAGTTCAATCCCCAATTACCACATATCACAATGCTGGGTGTGGTGGCTCACACCTGTAATCCCAGCTCTCGGGAGGCAGAGGCAGGAGGATTGCTGTGAGTTTGAGGCTGGTCTAGACTAAATAGTGAGTTTAGGGCCAGCTTGAACTACAAAGTGAGACCCTGTCTATACATAAATAAATACATAAATTTAAAAGGAAAAAAATTAAAACTACAGTTCTAAAGTTTATACTTCATGTATAAACTCAGAGCAGCTCCTTGGCAGCCTGAGAGACAGGTTATTAGACCTTTTCTATGGGTGAGTATGGGAACAGAATTCTGGTCATGTAAGACTTTGGACAGTTTTCTGCTACTGCTATGCTTTGAGATCCACAGATGTCTGCCAAGTCTCATTGTTTCCTTGAACTAAATGTCAAGGATTCATTTTTTCCATTACTGTAACATGCATAGGTTTGAAAAGAGAATCATTTGCAATTAATTATGCCTGTCAGATACTGAGTATTTTTCAGTAAGTTAAGAATCATAAATAGGAAATCAGCGACACAAGTTATTAAGATTAAATTATAACAATTCTAGTATCTATTGAGCAGTTTTACTAAAGTACTAGATTTTCCTAGACATTTCTCTAAGCATCACACAGCTATGCAAGGAAGATCTTATCCTCTGTTTTACTAGGGGCAAGAAGAAGATAAAATTCAAAAAAGGGTAAAAAGAGCTAAGTAGCAGATTAGGATTTAAACCCGACCCTCCTAGCTACAATTTAAGCCACTGAACTTCTAACATATAAACATCCACTTTCCATTACTTTTCCTGACTTTATTTGTAGTTTTATTTTAAATTAGTAATCTCATAAACTGGTGTTTCTGTTATTCTCTGCCACAAAAAAAAAAAAAAAGGAGGCGGACTCAGAAATGACAAAGGACTTGCCTAAGTTCTCATAGCAAGTAGGCTAAGAACTGGAATCAAATTCCAAAGCTTTTCAATGATTAAAAAGAAGTCCCTGCACTGGGCACTGTCTAATCTATCAAGAACTATTTCACCATCCATCCTAAGAGATCACAATCTTCTTGTTTTCCATATTAGGAAGATGAAGTTATAGGAGATGACTTCGATTTTTATGTCATAAGAGTTATTGCGTAGCAGGGCTGGAATGCAAAGACAGGTCTGAGGACGACAAGCCCGCACTCCTGAACTGCACCAGGCTGGCTTGCCCGGAGCACTTAAATCACTAATCCAGGCTCTCTGGAAACACTGGGCTCATTTTCAAGGGCTTATTAGAGCAAAGGCAAGCATGTGAAATAACATTAAGATTAAAGTAAAACAACTGATGACCCAGCAGCAAGGAGAAACACTATGATCCCAGGTCAGCGGAAGCCAAATTCGCATTATCAGTGTACAGAGAACAAGCAGTCAGTGTTTTCCAAATACTTCTATTCTTATTTGATTTGTACAAATTGAAATTAATTTACATGAATGAAAACCCCAGCAGAAGGAGGGACAGATAAATTGTAAGGAATGAACTAGGTGTCAAGGAAGAGAGGCTAATATCAGAAATTTATATTTCTTGTATTGATTGTACTTGATTTACAGAGGTTTATCCCTCAAAATAGCCTCTCTCTCTCTCTCTCTCTCTCTCTCTTCAGTGACAAAATTTCTGTCCCTGCCTCTAGCTGAAATGCTAGTTTAGAAAGAAATGAGGAGGAGGTTCCTTTTGAATTCAAACTACTACCTTATGATTAACTCTCTTACCTTCAAAGAAAACCTGGGATCCTTTTGCCAAAAAGGCAAAGAAAAAAAAATAAGTTTACAAGACAACCCTTAACTGTTACAAAACGCTTCCACCTACACACTCTCTCATTCGAACTTCGCATCAGCCATGGGAGGTTGGCAGAATCTCCTTATAATCCTCATTTTATTGACAATAATTCTAAAATCTGATTGAGGCACTTGTTCAAGATCACAAGGCCAGTAAAATGGAGGCTAGAATCCAACCAGGTATCCTGTTACAAAATCTGAGATTTTTCCACACACACATGTTCCAGACTCCTCAAGAAATACCTGTCTCTCATGATTTCTAGCACCTGGGGAACCAGTGTAACCTAGGGCTCCATTTGTCACTACTATAAATACAGCTGTCATCCCCACTCCTCCCTGAGAGGAGGCCCTTTACTTCCACCAAACCCTCACTAAAAGACAATCTGCGGTTCATCTAGGCCTAAGTGCCTGGGGAAACTGAGGAATACTTCTAGGAGACTCTTCGTTCTGAGCTGTGCAGGAAGGCAATCAATACATGATGTACTTTCATGTATGTGCACATTTTTCTTTCTAAAATAAAAATGATCTGAATACCAAAACACCTCTGGTTGTAAGATTTTCAAATATCCTCATTTTTCAGATAAAGAAACAGATTCAAAAAGATTATACTTTCATTCCATATTCCTCTGGGCTGTCTGATCGTTTTCGTAATGTATTAGTCACTACTTGTTATAGGGTGAATTGTGTCCTCATAAAATTCATGTTGAAGTCATACCCACTACCCACTGACTGTATTTGAAGACAGGGCCTTTAAAGAGGTAATTAAGATTAAATGAAATACTGTGGGTTAGGCCCTAACCCAACATTCTTACAGTGAGAGTTGTAAGAAGAAGAGAGGTCTAGTTCTCTGTCCACCCACTCGGGCACAGAGGAAAGGCCACATGAGGATATAGCAAGAAGATGGCCATCTACAGGCCAGGAATACAGTTCACCCGAAACCAGCCCTGTAACCTGGATCATGGCTATCTAATCTCTGGAACCTCCGGTGAAGAAATTAATGTCCATTGTTTAAGCTACCAAGTCTGTATGTGGATGTGTTATTAAATGGCAGCCCAAGCAAACTAACAAGACTGAATTTCCTTTTAACTGGAAAAAAGATAGCTATTATATCTGATGATAAGCCAATTTCTGTACTGAAGAAGAGCATTTCAGTGTACACCCCCTTTCTGTTTTAAGTGCAGCTGGCTTGTAACTGAGCCACAAGAGCTGAGCCTGTATTTATCATCTCTTGTTACCCGGTCCAGTCCTCAGTGAGAGCAATTCAGTAACACGGCTAACAACAATAACTGACTGCGTACCGAGGTCTGTCTCTAGCGTTTTACGTATGTTAACACATTCAACCTTCACACCAGCCTGTTAAGATGGACGCTATTATCTCCACTTTACAAATGATGAACCCGAGCACAGAGAGGTTAAATATATTGTCTAGCTAGTAAAACTGGCAGAGCCAGCATGGGAACCTTAGCAGAAACCAAACAGAAAAAAAGCCTTTTCTTCAATGTGTTTATAGAGAGGAATAAGGATAGGAAGTAAACAAACAAGCAAATTGTGTAAAAACTAGAAGGTCAGGAATCCAGAGAAGAATGAAGTCTGACCCCTTAGCTACTATATTCCACAGCCTTACCGTAAGTAGATGCCAGATCTACTCTATAGTGAAATAAATGTACTAACTAATATACTTCAAAGTAATCAAAACAAAGCAAGGCTTAGATTTGATTAGATCCATTTGTTTGTTTGTTTGTTTGGGTAGGTGATTGTTTGCTTTTTTTTTTTTTTTAAGGTTTTTTGAGACAGGGTCTCGCTTTGTGGTTCAGGCTGGCCCTGAGCTCAGCCTCCAACTCACATCACAGCAATCCTCCTGCCTCTGCCTCCCGAGTGCTGGGATTACAGGCGTGAGCCACCATGTCCGGCACTGTGGTATGTGGTACTGATAGCTTCTGGGGTGAGTCTCCACACCCAGTATTATTATGTGGTTACCAGGGATCGAACCGGGCCCTTGCGCTTGCAAGACAGGTGCTGGAAGCACTGAGCTATATCCCCAGCCATTGTTTACTTGTTTTTTGCAATATCAGAATTCAAACTAAGGACCTGATGCCTGCCAGACAGTCACACTGCCACTGAGTTACATCCCTGGCCCCATGGTCAGATTTGAGTGCATTTGTTTAAAAATCATATGAACTATTTCTACATATGATGGATAAACGTGGATAAATCTGATGAATTTTACCATCTCTGAAAGAATTTTAAAAGATTTTTAAAAGACAACATACAGGACACAGTATCTTTCAAAACACTTTCTAGTGATAAAATAAATGAGGTGACACCCCGTAGTTACCCAACTGCTGACTTGAGAGAATTTCCATTCATCCTGCCAGGGAGCAGAACCAAAGTATGCCACTACAGCTGGACTTAACATAAAATTACAGCTTCAAAAAGCCTATATCTAGGGATTTAGCTCAGCGGTTCCAACACCTGCCTTACCAAGTGCAAGCGCCCCAGTAACCACATACAACAGTGTGAGGCATGGAGACTCACACCCAGCAGCAATCAGAACCACATACCACCGTGCCGGGTGTGGTGGCTCACACCTGTAATCCCAGCACTCAGGAGACAGAGGCAAGAGGATTGCTGTGAGTTCAAGGCTGAGCTCAAGGCCAGCCTGGAGAGAGACCTTATCTCAAAACAATAAAACATAAAAATAAAAATTTAAAAAGGCCTATAAAAGAAGAAATGTCTCAAATCAGTGACCTCAGCATCTACCTCAAGCTACAAACAAAACCAAATTCAACCCTAAAAGAGCTAAATAACAGAGATACTAAAGATCAGAGCTGAAATAGCAAATGAAAACATAATAGAGATTTTTTTTTTTTTTAGGGTTTTTTTTTTTAGGTTTTTTGAGACAGGATCTCACTTTGTGGTTCGGGCTGGCCCTGAGCTCAGCCTCCAACTCACATCATAGCAATCCTCCTGCCTCTGCCTCCCGAGTGCTGGGATTATAGGCGTGAGCCACCACGCCCGGCACTGTGGTATGTGGTACTGGTTGCTGCTGGGCGTGAGTCTCCATGCCCAGTATGGTATGTGGTTACTGGGGAATCGAACCCGGGCCCTTGCGCTTCCAAGACAGGCACCAGAACCACTGAGCTAACTCCCCGGCCCCTAGAGAAATATTGATATTGATATTGGTATCAAGACCTGATCATTTAAGAAGATCAAAAATGTTGATAAATCTCTAGGCAGGCTAATCAGGAAGAGGGAGAGAGAGAGAGGCAGAGAAAGAGAGAAATCCAATAACCAGTATTAGTAATAAGATCAGGGATATGACTTATAGAATCTATATATTTAAAAGATTATATGGGAATGGTATCAATAACTCTATGACAATAATTTCAACAATTTAAATATATATCCTTTTAAAATTGATTTTATTGGTACATTTTATATACACATCATGATCCCACTCAACCCTGAGAATTTGTACCAGTATATGACACAACTTAATTCTCATTCCCATTCCCATTCCCATGCCCACGCTACAATCCCCCACCACCATATATATATAAACTTTGTTTTCTTTTTTACCATCAAACTTTTCTTTCCTTTTTCTTTATTTATCTCTACCTCCTTTTTCCCTTTGAATATTTTCTATTTCACAATATCCATCATACATTTTAAAACTCATTTACATCTTCAGTTTCTCATACCAGAGAAAAGATACAGTATTTACACATCTGGGACCTATTTGTTTCACATATGAGTATGTCTAAACATACTCTTTTGAAGATGCAAATTATTAATTCTCACTCAAGAACAAATAGTTATCCTAAATAGCCCTACAACTACTAAAGAAGTTTCAAAAATCACTGGTTGATTCTACCAAATATCTGAGGAAGATTCACCCCCTCATCTGGGGATTAATTCTGTGCAAATTTCTTCCAGAAAACTGAAAAAGAGAGAATACTTTCCAACTCATTCTGTGATGCCATCATTTTTCTCTTGCAAAAACCAAACTGAGACAACTGGAATAAAAGAAAAATTCAAATGAATATTCCCTATGGACAGAGATGCAAATTTTTTTTTAATTTCAACAAATAAAATTCAATATATAAAAAGGATAATATATCATCACTAAATTGAAATTATCTCATATTGGTTAGTTTTCATAGACCAATCACTGTATACCAGAATACATGTAAACAAAAAAGAAAAACGACACGATCATATTAACAGATATGTTAATATGGGGAGAAAACCCGTATGATATGACCTAACATTCATTCTTGATTTTAAAAGAAACTGACTCAGCAAACAATGAATAAAAGAAAATTTTCTTAACAGGATGAAGGGCAATTTCCAACCCGGGCTGATATATGCTACAAAACTAAATTGCAAAATTGATGGAGAAATAAGATCATAAGCTGATCAAAGAACATCTTAAGGTATTCATGGTCACAAAACCAACAGTTTAAAAGAATTTTCAAGGATATCCCAGAAAAAAAAAAAATGAAGCCAACAATGCCAAAAAGTCTAATGAGATAAATACAGCAGGTTAGGTGACCAGCTAAGCAAAAGGGAAATAAAAAGAAATTAGCAATAGGAAAATAGTGCAATGACAGGCATAGGTTAATGCCTTTCAGTAATATCTCTCAATGTGTCCAGTCTCAACTCCCCAATCAAAAGAAGTAGATTTATAAATTCGATCAAAAAACAAAACCCAATAGTACATGGTATACAAGAAACACATTTAATCTAAAAATAAATTCATTGACTAAAAATTGAAAACAATACTCCCCACAGCAGGAACATAAAAACAAGCAAGAGTAGCTAACTTATTTCAGACAAAGTAGACTTCAAATCAAACTTTTCAGTACATATTAAAGGAACAATTCAACAGAAGATAACAACAATGAATATTCATTTACCTAACACTGGTACTTTCAGATTCAACTATAAAAAACTACCCGACATAGAAGATCAAGTACCCTCTTTGCTGCCATATATATGCCCATGTTGTTTCTCCTCTGTGATGCCAGTTTGCCATACCTGCTTGGAGCCAGCCAATTATGGACTGAAACCTCTACAAAAATGCCTGCCCTTTTAACTTTGGGTATTGGTTTTGTCTCAGCAACTAGAGAAAAGTAATTAACACAAAAATTTGATACCAAGAGTGGGGTTGTTGCTATGACAGTATCTGGCCACGTGGCTCAAAAGCTTTTGGAACTGGCTTCTGGGAAGGAGATGAGTTAGGAGAGATTTGGAAATGTTGGGTACACAAGTAGAGCTGGAATGTCCTCTTGTCAGAGTTCAAAAGACCAGAAGGAAGGTAAAGATCAGGCTCAGGCAGTTTCTGCTGGGAAGGACTGCATTGACTTCTGGACTCCAGGAGATGTGTGTTATGGCTTGACAGAAAGTTTGTCTGGATTTTGTTCATGTTCAGAGACTTGGCCAAAAATTCAAAGCTGCCAGCTGAAGAAGTAGAATCTTAGGCTGTTCTCTATGAGAGACTAGTCCGAGCTCAGCAGACCAGAAAGCTTATGAAAAACCAGGCTAGGAAAGTTTCCGCTGGTAAGAGGGACTGCATTGGCTGTTGGACTTCAGATGATGTGTGTATGGACTTAGGCAGAAAGTTTGTCTGCATTTTGTTCATAGCCAGAGACTTTACCTGAGACTGAGATTAGGTGCAGTGGACTAATTCATCTTACAGAAGAAATTTCAAAGCAGCTAGATATTGAGGGAGTGGCATGGTTACTGTTGAGAGCTTTTGGGCAGATCTGTGTTGAGAATCAAGAGCCAACAGCCCAGGAGGATGATTCAAAATGTTTTCAGTTTGGCCAGAAAAGAAACTTTGGTATAGATATGGAATGCAAGGATAAAGCAGAGGAGATCTTGATTGCTAATAAGTAGCAGGAAAATAGAAAAGATAGCCTGAGGGCATCACAGGAAA
>PVIR01046745.1:0-10131 GCA_004026965.1 Petromus typicus
GGCCTAGGTGCTGTATTTAAAGTGTCTTGACTTTCCCAATTTGTGAGCAGGTGACAGACACACTGAGGGCAGGTCGCTGGGGATGTGGCTTAGTCCCCCTGGCGGGATGAAGGAAAGACACCCTTTTACTTCTGGTGTCTTCTGGTCAGTGCTGCCCCCTAGGCCCAGTTTTTTTGGCTTTTGTAGTGCTAGGGATAGAGCTGAGGGCCTCGGAGCCACACCCAGGCCCCTGTCCTGTTAGTGGTAATGTCCCTTAGAGTGACTTGCCATTCCCATTGGGCACTGGGATTAAAGAAGCCCTCCAAACTTTTCTTCTTTTCTTTTTTTCCCCCAGAACTGGGGATTGAACTGAAGAACTTGCCAGGAAAGTAGCAGTGTCACTGAGCGATATCCCCAGCCCCTATAGTGTTTATTTTGTGACGAGTCTTACTAACTCGCTCAGGTTCCCAGGCTGGGCTCCAGTTCGCAGTTGAGCCTCCTTCTTTGGCCTCCCCAGGACCCAGAATTGCGGCCTGCGCCTCTGCACTGTCTGCCTCAGACTTTTGACAAGACAGGAAAGGATGGAGATTTGTCTGAGTCCACGACAGCTTTGGCGTCCTGCTCTATCATTGCAGTGAAGCTCTCTCAACACGAAGCACAGGGTTGTTTTACAGATGAGGACCCGGCGTGATGGCGTGTGCCCAGGATCCCAGCTCTCAGGAGGCTGAGGCAGGAGGACTGCCAGGAGCCAGCCAGAGCTGCATAGTGAGACCCTAGAGTTGAACCTCAGCCTGCGGCTCACCGACAGTGAGTGGAAGGTGAGCGCCTGACGCCCTCTTCTCTTTCAGGCCCTCACCTTGGGCCCAAGACTGTGAAGATCATGATGGCGTATATGAACCCGGGGCCTCACTACTCTGTCAACGCCTTGGCCCTGAGTGGCCCCAGCATGGACCTGATGCACCAGACTGTGCCCTACCCAAGTGAGTGGTGTCCTTCTTCTCTGCCCTCAGGTGCCCTCGCGGTCCCTTGTCCACAGGGAAAACACAGGGGGCGCCGGGGCCTGTGACAGCTCCTGTTTTCCTCCGAAACACCCTGCACATCCTTAGCGGGGTAGTACACAGGCACAGTATTCACCAGATGGGGTGGTGCACACTGTAACCCCAGCACTAGGGAGCCCGAGGCAGGGGTTCCTCTGGGTTTGACTTTAGCCTGGGCTACATGAAACCCTGCCTCAAAAAAAAAAAAATCTAGTATTTCATATATATATATATATATATATATATAATATATATATACATATTCATACATTTCATATATATATAATATACATATCATATATGTGTCATATATATTTAATATAATTTTTATATATCCATATATACATGTCTCTATATATTCATATATGTGTCATATATGTTCATATATATATGAAACATTAGAAATTTGGGATGGCGGCCTCCCTCTGCAGATGGGCGGGGTATTGTATCTGGAAGATGAACCAAGAGGAATTTCTATCTCCTAGTGAATCCCAACTCTCTTTCCAACCCTGGGAATTGAACTCAGGGCCTTGACATTGAGCTACAACCCCAGCCCTTTTAATTTAGAAGCCCCCCTTTTTCTGAGACAGGGGCTTGCTAAATAACTAAGTTTCCCAGGCTGGACTTGAGCTTGTGATCCTCCTGTCTCAGCCTCCCAGAGTGCTAGCATTATAAGTAGCCCAACTAGCACAGCTTTCTTTATTTTCTTCTTTGCTTTTTCTTTTTTTCTACTATTGGGGACTTAACCGACAGCCTCTGCACTGAGCTATATTCCCAGCTCCTTTATTTTTTTCCCAGATCTTTTAAAAAGCATTTGAGCCTGAGCGTGGTGGTGCATGCTTTGTGATCCCAGCACTAGGGAGGATGAGGCAGGAAGATCTCCAACAGTTTGAAGCCATCCTGGGCAACGTAGTGAGTTGAAGGGCAGCCTGAACTCAAGTTTGTCTCAAAACACTAGTAAATAAAATAATTCTGACAGTCTTGCTGAGACACTAAGTTAGCTAGTTAGGCATAGTGGTGTACACCTGTAAGTTTAGCATTCAGGAAGGCTGAGGCAGGAAGATCTTCAGTTCAAGTGCAGCCTGGACAACTTTGTGAGACTGTATCGCAAAATAAAAATGGCTAAAGAGGGATGCAGGGATGTTGCTCAGTGGCACTGGGCTTGACGAGAAAGTGCAAGGTCCTGCGTTTGATTTCTGGTACCGGCAAAAAAAAAAAGTAGCTGTAGCTCTGGGCTAAGGCCCTGGGTTCAATGCGGGTGAGTGAGGGAGCTAAATTGTTAAACTGCTCAAGCTGGGTTCAAATTTAACCATCTTCTGCATTGCCATACTAGGCTATAACGTTTTACTTCTATTTTTTCTTCCTTTTTGCATTAACTCAAACTGTACTGATTTGCCACATGTATTTGGTAGAAGTGGAATCTCAGCAATTACCTTTCAGCTGCAATATCTTGGAGCAGAAGAGGTCTTACAGTGCATTAGACATCTTACACGTGGGGCTGGGTGCGGGAGTATGAGCCTGTAGCCCCAGCTACTTGGGAGCCAAAGCAGTAGTATTGCTTGAGCCTAGGGTGTTAGGAGGAGTCTCTATGATATAGTAAGAGTGCACTGTAGAAAGACACACACACACATACACACTCACTCACACACAGGGGAGGGGGAAAGCCAGGTGTAGTGGTGCACGCTGATAATCCCAGAATTTGGGAGGTTGAGGCAGGAGGATGGTTTCGAGTTCAAGGCCAGCCTGGACCACTAGTGAGATCCTGTCTCAAAAAGACAAATGAAAAGTAGGCTGGGCGTGGTGGCTCACGCCTGTAATCCCAGCACTTGGGAGGAAGAGGCAGGAGGATGGCCACGCGTTTGAGGCCAGCCTGGGCTACATAGTGAGTTCAGGGCCAGCCAAGAGTACAGGGTGAGACCCTGTCTCAAAAAAACCAAAAAAAAAAAAACACCCTGAAACAACAACAAAAACCCCCATCAAAAAAAAAAGTAAAGGAAAAGAAAATAAATATGACAAGGGGCAGGTGTCTGACACACCTGCTTACAGAGCTAAAGCCACTTCCCCGGGTGAGGAGGAAGGCCAGGGCAATCCCACTGCCCTCTGCCCGGCGCTGAGGCCCTTCTGCCCGCAGGCGCCCCCCGGAAGCAGCGCCGGGAGCGCACGACCTTCACGCGCAGCCAGCTGGAGGAACTTGAGGCGCTGTTCGCCAAGACCCAGTACCCGGACGTGTATGCGCGGGAGGAGGTGGCGCTCAAGATCAACCTGCCGGAGTCCCGGGTTCAGGTGGGCGCCCTGCCACGCGCGGCTGGCCATTCCCTAGCCCAGGTGGGGAAGCGGCCTGGTATACCTCACTCCGCCCTGTCGCCGCCTTCTCAGTGTGGCTCCTCACCGCCCCCGGGGACCTCGGCCCCTTATCTCCTTCAGGTCCATGTCTATCACTCAACCTGCAAGGAGACCCACACTGATCATTAGCGTTTTAAAAACTAATCTTCGTGGTACATTTTGTACAATATGTTCACATTTAACATTGGGACTTTGTACTTCTACACGGCACGACTTAATTCTAATTTTTCTCCATTCCCTTATGTCGCAAACCCTCCACCCCCATATACATAAGCTCTGTTTCCTTTTTTACCATCAAATTTTTTTCTTTCCCTTCTTTACTTTTTAAAACTTGCTTAGGCTGGCCATGGTGGCCACACCTGTAATCCCAGAGACAGGAGCATCGCTGTGAGTTCGAGGTCAGCTGGGCTACATAGTGAGACTCTCTCAAAACCAACCAGCCCGGGGCCGGGGATTTAGCTCAGTGGTTCCAGCATCTGTTTGGGAAGCACAGGTCCTGAGTTTGATCCCTGGTACCGCATACCACAATGTCGGGTGTGGAGACTCACATTTGTAATCCCAGCACTGATAACCAGTAACCAGGTGCTGGGTGTGGTGGCTCACACCTGTAATCCCAGCTCTTCAGAGGCAGAGGCAGGAGGACTGCTGTGAGTTCGAAGTTGGCTTGGGGTACATAGTGAGTTCAGGGCCAGCCTGAACTACAAAAGTGAGACCTTGTCTCAAAAAGCAACAACCACAAAAAACCCCCCCAAAAAACCCAAGCAACCAACCAACCAAAAAAATCTCCCAAAAGTCTACTTTGCTGGAATTTTTAATAAAGAACCTCAGATTTGGCTTTTTATCTTTCTTCGGAACCCAGGACCTGGTGTGTGCTAGGCAAGAACTCTACTACTGAGCTACCCAGTTTAAAATACAATCAAATTCACCTACAGCCCCACACCATATCTTGTTCCTCCCTTCCCATAGCTTTTATCATCTTCTAACATACTCTATGACTGATTTACTATTTACTTGAAACGTGGTGAGTTCACCTAGAACCCAACTAGCATCTCCACTCCATGGGCCTGATGTGTCCCTGAGTCGCAGCTTGGCGTGCGGCTCCGCAGTGGGGAGTGGGAGAGGCTTAGCCTCCGCTTGTGAGTGGATGGAGGGACGGAGGCCGCCAGAGATGGACTTCAGTGTCCCAGTGTGGCGGGCGAGTGCTCCCCGCGAGGCTCCACCGGCCCTTCAGGGAACACATCTGTGTAGACGGGACACACACGTGCATGTGTGTGTGAGAGAGAGACTGGAGGGACGGGTGTGTATACGTGCCCACACACGGTCGCACGTGTACATCATGTGCGTCTGTGTGATGGGGATAAACACGTGCACGCGCGCGTTTGCATGGCCGTGCGTGTGACTGCTTTAGTGGCACGAGGGGTGGGTGCGTGCGTGTGTGCAGACGTAACGTTTGTGTGTAAGTGCTCACGACGTGGGTCTCCACCCTTGTCCTAGGTCTGGTTTAAGAACCGCAGGGCCAAGTGCAGACAGCAGCGGCAGCAGCAGAAGCAGCAGCAGCAGCCGCCGGGGGCTCAGGCCAAGGCGCGTCCAGCCAAGCGGAAGGCCGGCAGCTCCCCGCGGCCCTCCGCGGACGCCTGTCCCGACCCTCTGGGCATCTCCGACTCCTACAGCCCCCCGCTGCCGGGCCCGTCGGGCTCACCCGGTCCGGCTATGGCCACGGTGTCCATCTGGAGTCCGGCCTCGGAGTCCCCGCTGCCCGAGGCCCAGCGGGCCGGGCTGGTGGCCTCGGGGCCGTCTCTGTCCTCGGCCCCCTACGCCATGACCTACGCCCCCGCCTCGGCGTTCTGCTCTTCGCCCTCGGCCTACGGCTCCCCGAGCTCCTATTTCAGCGGGTTGGACCCCTACCTTTCTCCCATGGTGCCGCAGCTGGGGGGCCCGGCGCTCAGCCCCCTGTCGGGCCCCTCGGTGGGCCCCTCGCTGGCCCAGTCCCCCACCTCCCTGTCGGGCCAGAGCTACAGCGCCTACAGCCCCGTGGACAGCCTGGAGTTCAAGGACCCCACGGGCACCTGGAAATTCACCTACAACCCCCTGGACCCCCTGGACTACAAGGACCAGAGTGCCTGGAAGTTCCAGATCTTGTAGACGACTTGTCCGGCCTCTGTCCTGGCCTCCTCCAGCCTAGATTCCCGCTCAGCCCGAGGCGGTGCACGGGCCTCACCAGGGCAGGGCTCGCGCCGGACTGGACTCGGGGCGCTCTCTGCCGCTCTATGGAGACCGGGGTCGCAGCGCTGCTGAGCCCGACTTTGAAACTGCAGAGTAGAGGCCGCCCTGGCCGCAGACTTGGGGCCCTCCAGCACCTACGGAAGCTCCGTTCCTCTTCCATAGCCAGGGTTAGGGTTCTTTTTAGAGATTTCATCTCAGGCCACTTCATACAGGTGTATTTAAACATTCCTCTGGAAGCCTGGTGGGGTGGTACACACCTGTCATCTCATCTCTTGGGAGGCTGAGACAGGAGGGTTGCTGTAAATCTGAGGTCAACTTGGGCACATAGTGAGTTCATGGGCAGCCTGAACTACATAGCGAGACCCTGTCTCAAAAAAAAAAAAAATTCATTTGAAATTTTACAGATCTTGGGCTTACCTGGCAGGTTTAGGGGCTGTTTGTTAATGTCCACATGTTCATGACATGCGTGTACATGTATGTTTCTTACTTAGTTCTTTTTATAGGTCATTCCCTCACCCAGATGAATGAAGGCAAGTTGTCAGCTCCATCTCGACTATTTTCCCTTTGTTTCAGGGTTTTCTAAAGGCATCTTTCCGAACGTTGGTGGAATTAGGGTGGCTGGGTAGGGTACCCCAAGTGTAGTTGTTCTGACAGGTCAAGCAGGCAGACTTCTCTTCCGATATACAGAGGGGGGTTTGTTTTTGGAAGCAGCTCTGCCCTTGAGTGATGCTTTTCCTCTCGTAGATTTGTTGCTTTCAGCTTGACTGTGGGACTGGGAAATTGAACTCAACACTAGGTGAATCTGAAGGAAGGTAGAGGTAACATAAGAACATAAATTAGTTTCTGAGATACAGTCTCACTTTGTAGCTCACGTCGGCTTTGAACTGGCGATCCTCCTGTCTCAGCCTCCTCCCAAGTGTAGGGAATGAGGCATGCGCCAGGCTGGGGAGGAAGTACACTGACTCTTAGAAGTCTGGTGCTTTGGCTCTGGCCTCCTGCTGTCTTCTTTCATTTTGGGGCTGGGAATGCAAAGAGGCTCTTGTGCCTGTGTTTTCCAGGACAAGATGGGAAAGGAAGAAGGCAGGAGGGCCTGGTGTGGCCCTAGGCGGTTAGGAGCTGGCTCTCAGGGAAGAGGAGGGCTCCATGGTCTCCAGGTCACTGGACTCGGAGCTGAGCAGTCTTTGCTCAGGAGACAGCTGAGAGAGACAAGGAATCCACATTTTTCCAGCTCTAAGCAGGGGAGGTGCTCAGCGCAGATATCTACACTGGAGTCCACAAAGATGCAGTAGTTTCTTCATCACACAACTTGTCCACCTCTTAGGGGTCGGAGTCCTGCTGGGCGCTGAAATCAGGAACCTAGAAGTGGTCCAAAGTCCAGGGTAGAACGTAGGACAGAGGAGTGAAGTACAATGGGCCAACACAGATGTGCTGGAGAGGCTGAGGCAGGAGGATCCTCAAAGAGTAGCTCAGGGTAAGGGGTCAAGTCCTTTCCAGGGATCCCACGTCCTGAGCATCCTCTTTGGGTGCAGGCATCTCAGGGGCAACCCGAGGTTCTGGTTCCTAAGCTTTGGAGGCTGGAGAGGCTGGGGACGCAGGGCAGAGCCAGCAGCCAGCTGGAGACTCTGTCCTGTCCTCTGCAGCTTGCTGGTGTCCTGGACCATCTCTGTCGACTGCAGTGAAACTGATTAAAAACGCTGAGTCTCACTGAGAGTCTGGGCGGCATTTTCCTTGCTTTCCGGGAGGGGCAGATGTGGTTATAGAAACAAGAAGTGCTCTGTTCTTTCATTCCCGGGATTCACGGGCCCCGCCGTGTGAACTTTTCCCACGTCTCTCTAAAGCCCACTAAGAAGGAGCATAGAAGAAGAATCAAGGGAGAACACAGTAGCACATGCCGGTCACCCCAGCTCCTCTGGGCGGCAGAGGCAGGAGGAATGCAAGTCCAAAGCTAGCGGAGCAATTTGGTGACTTAGTGAGAGCTTGTCTCAGAAAAGGAAGAGGGCTGCGGAGGTAGCTTAGTGCAAAGGCTCAGTCCTCAGGAAACCCCTCCAGAAAATGAAACAGAAACAAAACAAAAGAAGGAAAAGAAAAAATACATCATGGAGTAAAAATATATTGTAGAGTAAAAGTAAAAATACATTGTAACTCAGAAGTACTACCCTGCCAGGCAAGTGCAGGGTCCCGAGTTCGATCGTCAGGGCTGAGATATATGTCTTGAGCAGGAACTGGGTACATTTAGGGCTAAGCGAGTCCTGTCTCTTAAGTCTCACAACCATGCGCCCAGCAGCTCTGTTTATCCTCCCCTGCTTCACAGATGGGCTCCCTGAGGGACAAAGACTGGGGACTACCCAGGACCCACAGCCGGGAGGAAGGGAACTGGGCTTCAGTGTCTTTCTGTTGGGGTACAGAGTCTCTTTGCCCCTCTCATTCCACTCCATTTGTTTTTTCTGATTTTTGAAATAAATTCTGTCTATGGAGATCAGCCTGGCCTTGAACTCACTGAATAGCCACGCTGGCATTGTGCTCATGGTCATCCTCCTGCCTCAGCCTCCTGAGTTCTGGGATCACAGGTATGTGCCACCATGCTCGCTCTCCTCCGTCTCTCTGTCCTGCTTATTTCTCCTGCATCTTTCTTTTGGTGTGTGAGGAACCCCCTCCTCCCTTTCCCTCTCTCCATCCCCACCGCGGCTGCCCAATTTCTCCCCTCTCTGCACACTCCAGGCTGTTTTCTCCGTCCCTGCCCAGGACCAATTTAGCAAATGCTTCAATCCTCTTAGGATACTGTCCAGCCTCAGCAGAATGGCAGGGAATTAAGGAGGATTAGGTTCAGACTGGGGCCGGTGGGTGAGGGGCTTCAGGGAGACAGCAGCTGTAACCCCGGCCTCCGGGTGCCCTGTGGTCACACACACAGTCACACTAACCACGCGGAACTGCAGCCCCTTTCCCTGGGTGACTTCTTCCCGGATCTTCAACAAGATAGGGTTCTGAGGAGCCAGACAGCTCGGGCAGCTCTTCCATCGCCCTGGACTAGCCGGGTGGCACACGCTTGTGATCCCAGCCCTCAGGAGGCTGAGGCAGGAGTGCTGTAAGTTCAAGGCCAGCTGGACTTACATAGTGACTTCAAGGTTAGCCTGAGCAGTACAATGAGACCCTGTTTCAAAAATAAAGCAAAACCCAGAAAACCCAAACCAAACAAACACAAAAAACACCGAGGTCAGGGACTACAAGAAGGAAACCGAATGGTTTCGGCTACAGTGGGATAACTTTGGCCCAACACTTCTGTTTAAAAAACATTGTTTTTTTGAGACAGGATCTCACTATGTGACCCAGGCTGGCCTCAAGCTTGTGGTGATCTTCCTGCCTCAGCCTCCCAAGTGCTAGGATGACGGCTGTGAACTACTATATCCCGCGCTGTAGAGAGGAAAATTCATTTCAGAAAAAGAACAGACAGTGGGGCAGTGAAGAGGAGATTCCACAGGACAGGAAAAGCCAAGGCGGATGCCCGGGCGGCACATGGACACCGCCGCCAGCCGCACGTGTAGGCGCTGTGCAGCAGTCCTGGCTGCGCGCATTTCTAGTTCCTGCTCCTTGTGAGGCTGAAACAGGAGGATCTCGAGAGCTGAGGGGTTGGAGGCCAGCCTGGGCTACCTAGTGAGGCCTTCTGAAAACCAAGTCAAACCAAACCAATATAACAAGGAAAAGCAAACCAATCCAATCCCTCCAAACCCAGCCCAACAGTATGTGATTTGCAGTGCAGTGATGGATACCACGGAGAACAGAGGGCCTGGGTTCAGGGCCTGGCCTGGGGGTGTCCCCAGGAGCGGCATGGGGACACTGCGGTGCCTGAACACTGGGGGCAGGGGTGGGGTGCTGCAACACTGCTGGGCTCCCCGGGCTCCAGCTGGGCTTCAGGGAGGCCACACTGATAGTCTCGGGCCCAGAGCTGGGGAGTCTCAGGCCCACAGTGTCTTGCCACGGTGCCCTGTGCAAGACCCTGTTCCTGGCTGGCCTGTCCGGTCACGTCCTTGGCTCCCCAGACCCTTCCTCCCTGCCAGGGGCTGGTTCCCTCCACCCAAGTGCTGCTCCCTGTAGGCGCTGTCATCCAGCCCCTGTGGGCCCTCACGCCTGCACATTTTACCCCTTTGCCATTGTTGTGTTTTGTCCCTACATTTTTTTTTTCAGTATTGGGGATTGAACCCAAGTCTCTGCACTGAGCTATATCCCCAGCACTTTTTAGATCTGGAGACAGGATTTCCCTAAATGGCTAAGTTTTTCAGGCTAGAATTTATGCTTCTCCTGCTTCTGCCTGCTGAGTACAGAGTGATGTTTTGAAATGACCACCTCTGAGTGCAGAGAATCCCCACCCATTTAGAATTGGGCAGCTATGAGTCAACGAGGTAACTGTGTTCTGGGTAGACGCAGGTGAGCAGCCATGACAACCCCTGGAACCGTCACCAAAGGAGCAGTAACCACATACAACAATGCCAGGCATGGTGATTCACGTCCACCAGCAATCAGTATCACACAACACAGTGCCAGGCGTGGTGACTCA
>PVIR01046746.1:0-10130 GCA_004026965.1 Petromus typicus
TCTTCAAGATTTTTTTTAATGGCCAGTTCATTTCTATCATTCCACCTTCAAATTAAAAGCAATGACCTCAAAGAAGACCTAAATATTTTCTGATGTTATTTTCTATAACATCATTACCTATAGCATTATCTTCTTTTCTTCAAGCCCTTATTATCTGCAATGAAGTGTCTTCTCGATTACTGTTTCTTCCAATGTCTTTTAGACGCCAAGAGAACTGCGACCACAGTTTCATTTCCCAGTTTTGGTCACAGAAGATGGTCAATAGTTTCGGAAGCCTTTTGTGGTGGCATATGCTTATAAACCCAGCAGTCTGGTAGGCTGAGGCAGCAGGATTACAAATTTGAATACAGGTGGGCAACAGGGATTTAGAGACTGTATTTTGTAATAAAAACAAAAGAGAAGGCTGAAGAAGCTCAGTGTGAAGGCACTGGCTTCCATTCCCCATATAGGCAGGGAGGCAAGGGGGGTTGTGTAATGAAAAGAAGTATAAAATTTAAGCAGGTGGACTACATGAAATTTTAGATTACTTAAATCTTTTTCATTAGCCCGGACAGAACTGAATAAACAAAAAACAAAGGGATGACAGTCATTGCAACAAAACTCTGAAAAAAAGTGCATATTCTTATGTTTTAAGAATATAAACTTGCACACATTAATTTGTGAAAAATATTTTTAAAAATTAAAAACGAAGAATATAAACCTGCCGAATTCATGAGTATATCACATATAAAACGTGTACGTATATATATGTATGTACACATATATGTATTATGTGCATATGTATGCACACATATATGTATTATGTACATATGTATGTGTGTGCACATATATGTATTGTGTACATATATACATATATATGTGCATGTGTGTGTGTGTGCTTTTTTACCAGAGTTTGAGCTGGGTTTCAAAACTTATAATAAAGTTGTTAACACAGGTACTAGGTAACAGTCTAGATATAAAACCACTGTACCACAGAATTAGTATAGAAAAGGATTTAGACTATAACTTCAGTTCACAGGGCTAGAAACTAAAGCTCAAAGATGTTAACTTCTCGGGCATTTTACGCAAATACAGCAAGGTATCTGTGAGAATACTGTACAATGCTTACCATACTTTTTTATACTAAGTAATTACATAAACATTTGAAAAGAATGAATGTGGCTACATCTTACTCCAGTAGCTCTAAATTTGGTCGTCATCACAGGCACCTGGAAGATCTGTTACTGCGCTGAGGCGGAGTTTCTGGTTCTGTAGGCCTGACGCAAAGGCGAAAGACCCGCACGACCCTCCCGCTCGCTCGGGCGTCACGCGCGCTCAGAGAAACCTACAAGTCCCAGCATGCCCCGCGCGGGGGAGGCGGGCACTTCCGGTCTACGCAGCGCCTCTGGCCGCCGCGTCTCGACGTGTCACCGGCGGCGCCGTAGCTCTTGCAAGGGAAGGAGTTGAGTGGGGGAGTTCCAGGCGGCGGGTGACGGCAGCGACCCCAGCCTGGACCGGCCCCGGCACGGAAGTGTTCTGGGGTCCGTGGGAAGCAGGAAAAGGAGGCAGCAGCCAGGCCTGCGTGGGGCAAGATGTTGAACATGTGGAAGGTGCGGGAGCTGGTGGACAAAGCGTGAGTATCTGGGGTGGTTGTGGGCGAGTCCCATGCCAGGAGGTACTAAGGGGAGGCAGAGGGAAAAGGGAGCCGGCAGTGAGCACAGGGTCGCCCGCGTCACGCCCCCCGGCCCGGCCAGTCACATCATGGCGGCGGCGGCTCCTTCCCTGGCCTGGGCCTTCGTCCCACTGGCGAGGCTGGGGAGGGACCGTTCTTTGCTTCCAAACATTCTCTTAGCCTCATTCTGCCCCACCCAGGACTTCCTCTTCTTTCCCCTGCTCCAGATCCTGGACTTGAACGCTGTGGTCCGAGGAGGAGGCAGGTTTTTGAACTTGGGTCACTGCCCTGGCAAGAGGACAGTCCTGACTTCCAGCTCTGAGCTCTGTCTGCTGGCAGTAGGGGACGTGTATGGGCGGGGGATGGAAGCTACGGGCCCTCTGTGCCCCTTGGGATGCAGTAGAGAGAGAGACTTTAGTTCTGATGGGGGTGGAGGGCCCTGTCTTTTACTTGAACCTAAGTGTTAGAGTGGGTGGTAGGTCTAACAAGTAGCCATTGTGGTCAGGACGAAGTTACTTAAGTAGAGACTGAGACTAACCTTTGCGTTTGTAACACTAGTGAAAGTGGATCATCATATACAGTAACTTGGGATTTTTTTCCTTCAACTTTTGCACAGCACTATTTTTGTTGGGCCGCTTGTTCTGTTTAATTAAGACGTCATTAACAAATTTCCCCTAAAGAGGAAAAAAAAAAACCCCTAGGTTTATATCCTGTTGACCTGCTTTTAACTTCCAAGTAAAAGGACCCATGCATAGTTCACTTATTCAAGGCTGAAGTAACTTTAGTGTCTAACTAAGTAGGAAAATGGTAACTTTTAAATTCAATATATCATAAGGTCTTCTAAGTCAGCAGGAAATAAACTTTAAAATTTTAACCAGTTAGTACTCTTGCTTTTGGGTTTTAGTGATTACGCAATATGTGCAGTGAGAAAAACAGTTCATTTGTGTCAACCTTCCTCACCTTAAAGCAGAAAATGTTAATGGCAAACTTTTCCTGACAGACAGAAAACAAAAGTAACTCACGGTGGCTTGGATAACATATCAGATAGAACTAGAAGTTTATCCTTTTGGTTTTGTTTTGTGTGCAGTACTAGGAATTGAACTTGAGGCTTTTACAATGAGCTGTAATCCTCAGTTCTTCTTAACAAGTTTTTGTTATTGCTAAGTTGCCCAGGCAGGACTTGAACTTGTATTCCTCCTGCCTCACCCTCCCAGAGTTTGACTGTACTATCAGATGTTCGGCGTTACCAAGAATCTTGTAGAGTACCGGACGAGCCTGGGTTTCAAAACCTGCAGAGCTAAATTTAAACTTTGCAACTTTGGAAAGTTATTTAATTTCCTAGTATCCCAGTTTTCTCTAGTGTAGCATGAAAATAACTATCCCTGCTTTAGAAGGTGATGAAGATTAAGGGCCAAGGGCTTAGACTGCATATAAACCCTTAAAACAACATATTTAAATCAATATACTTCTAAACCATAACTATGTTAGCTTTTAAATTGAAATAAAGCTGAGAGAAGTTGGGTATGGTAGTTCATAACTGCAATCCCAGCACTTTGGATGGCTGAGACAGGAGGATCACAAGTTCTTAAGATACTGCCAGAAAAAGGAAAAGTAAAGAAAGGGCTGGAGATAACACAGCGTGAAGTACTCATCGTCAGGACGGCTGAGGGAAAGTCAGACAGACAGACAGACACACACACACACGCCTACACCAACCCATTGACCCTACGTTTGAAAAGTAACAAAAAGTATGGGCTAGAGACATAGTTAAATATGAAAGTTCTGGGCTCCATCCTCCATACTTTAGAGGAGGGGGGACTGACGCCAAGTTTGAGAAGTGATTTACACACTCAGATAATTATTTTGAGTGAGCTATTTCACAATTTGCATGTCCATTGACTTCGCTTACCAAAGATAAAATAATTATTTTCCAGTTTCAAGTTCATAGGTTATTTAATGTATTATATAAAAAATATAATGTAATTTACAGTTTAAAAAATTCTATGAAATGATTCCTTTACATCTAAGTCAGGATAAAGAGGGAAAAAAAAAATAAACAGTAACACCTTGTCTTAGAGGAATAAATTTGTGGTACTTTAAAATTTGAAGAACTTATATTTCAGAAGACAGAAATCATTCTGTTCCTTTTAAATCTGTCTTATTATCCTGTTAATAATTTTCAAGCATGCAGGTTAAATTTTCCATGCATATATGGTGAAATTATTTTTTATCTTTTACTGGCAAGAAGGAAAAAAATTTTCCTCCAGAAATGTAAGTGTGTTATAGAACCATGTATCATAGGACTGTGGGCATCTGAAAATGCCATAATGGAAGTAAAGTAGCTCCACAGACTGACTGCTTGGATTATCAGAGAGAAAAAATGATGAGGGGATTGGCAAGTGAGCATAGTGAGGTGACTAATGATTGCTGTGATATCTGCATGAATAAAATAATGTGATGGTCACTGATGAGGAAGTTTGGAGATAGGAATTCTGACAGTGCTTTGGACTGGGCTAGAAGAAAACTCTGTCTGCTTGAATGTCTCTTGAATAAATGAGTTACCATCAAGGAAAAGTCATTTGAGGTATTATTTTCACAATTTGGGAAAAGGGAAATTATTCATTGTCTTATGTTTTAAATTAAGTTTATTGGTATATTTTAGGTGTACATAATGAACATATTCATCATAATTTGTACCTGTACATGATACATCTTGATTCCTTTTTTTCCCCTTGCATTACCTTGCCCTCCTTTCAACTTCTCTTCCCCTCTTTATTTATAATTATTTATAGCTTTGTTTCCTTTTTTTTGACAGGGTCTCACTTTGTAGTTCAGGCTGGCCTTGAGCTCAGCCTTGAATCACAGCAATCCTCCTGCCTCTACCTCCCAAGTGCTGGGATTGCAGGCAGGAGCCACCACGCCCGGCACTGTGGTGTGTGGTACTGACTGCTGCTGGCCATGAGTCTCCATGCCCAGTATTGTATGTGGTTACCGGGGGATCAAACCCAGTTCCTTGCATTTGCAAGACAGGCGCCAGAACCGCTGAACTAAATCCCCGGCCCCAGTTTTAATTTTTTGAGGAATCTCCGCACTGATTTCCACAGGGCTTGCACCAGTCTTGACTCCCACCCAGAGTGAGAGGGTTCCTTTTTCCCCACCGCCCCTGCTACATTTGTTATGGGTTGATTTTTTTTTTTTTTTAATCAGGAAGGGTCCTTTATTTTTTATTTTCAATTTTTTTTGAGACAGGGCCTCACTTGGTAGTTCAGGAGGTCAAACTCAGCAGTCCTCCCATCTTTGTGGTATGTGGTTATGGGGGATCAAACCTGGGACCTTGTGCTTGCAAGGCAGGCGCCAGAACCACTGAGCTAAATCCTCTACTCTGGGTTGATTTTTTGATAATAGCTGTTGTTTCTGGAGTGAGATGGAATCTCAGCTTGTTTGCATCTCTTGAATGACCAGTAATGTTGAAAAGGAAAATTGGAAAGGAAAAAAAAAAAAAACGGTAATGAGGGCTGGAATTATACATACTCAGTGTAGAGTGCTTTCCTAACATGCAAGTTCCTGGGTTTTATCCCAGGACACAGCAAAAACAAAAGATCATCAATAAATGTCATATTTAAATGTTTTAGCAATAAATATAGCCATAACTCAGGAAAACTGGGATCTTAGTGTATATATCTATTCAGTGTGACACATTTCAAAAAGAAAAATATACCCTTAATTATGTCTCCTGGAGTCACTCTCAGATTCATTGCGGTAGCAGTTCTTACATATAATGAAACACTTCAAGACTTGGCCTTTGAGTTCTTAAAGACTCTTTGGAAGGTAAGGGGATATTTTCCAAATGTTGCACTTCCTGGTGGTATTAAATGGATCTATTTTGCAGAACATTATGGAACTGAGCAAAAGCAGATAAATTCATAGGGCTGCCAGAGTGTGGGGTGCCAGTTTCCGCCCACTCACAGTCAAGTTGCATAAAAGGCAGTTGTGGCAGGAAAGGATAAATGGCATCACTCCCACCAACTAGGACCAGTTTGACCATTGTCATCTCATGACCTGCCTTACTTTATTTGAAGGTGTAATAAAATTGGATATGTTTATATTGTCCCCACACTTATGGTATAAATTGAAAGCTACCTAGGTCCTATTATATAGTTTTTACAAATATGTTGAATGTGGAGGTGAAGTACTAGTTGTAGATCAAGACTGCTACTTATTGGGAAAGCCCAGCTAACTTTTCTTTTTGCTTATAAGGATTGGATTAACACCAGTATATTTCACCTGTGACCTTTTTTATGATGGTGATTCTAACAGTTCTGGCCAAGGTCCCAAGCAACTGATATAAAAATTATGTTTTAAGTTATTCTATGAATCATAGCTTACATTTTTCCTTCTTAGTTATTTTGTTTGTTTTTGATTCCCAAATGTTCAGGTAATACAATAGAACAATATGAAATAGTATTTTAGTGTAACTGTCATCAGAGGGAGAAACTTGATGTTTCTCTCCATTTAAAAAACAAAAAAACAGTAGTGCAATTGATCCCCAGCCCTTTTTAAATTTTTTATTTTGAGATAAGGTCTCTAATTCATCCAGACTGGCCTTCATTTGGTATTCTCCTGCCTCTGCTTCCCAGAATGCTGGTGTTAGAGGATGCTCCACCACGACAAGCAAGAAACTTGGTTTTAAAGAGAATACATTTCAACAGATAATAATACATATTTTATTTCTTGGATTAGTAGTATATTAGTATAACTTGAAAAATGTAATACTTTGCACCACAAATATGTGGCAACATAAACATTTTGACAGTTTTGTCATTTTTAAATTTATTATTTATTTATTTTTTTTTTTTTTAGGTTTTTTGAGACAGGGTCTCGCTTTGTAGTTCAGGCTGGCCCTGAGCTCAGCCTCAAACTCACATCACAATCCTCCTGCCTCTGCCTCCCAAGTGCTGGGATTACAGGCGTGAGCCACCATGCCCGGCACTGTGGTATGTGGTACTGATTGCTGCTGGGGTGAGTCTCCACACCCAGTATTGTTATGTGGTTACCAGGATCAAACCTGGGCCCTTGTGCTTGCAAGACAGGCACCAGAACCACTGAGCTATATCCCCGGCCCTTTTTTATTTTTTGTAGTATCAGATTGAACTCAGGACCTCATGCTTACCAAGCAGGCACAGCAACACTGAGCCAAATCCCTGGCCCCTTGCCTTTTTTTTTTTTAAGTCCTCTGCTTTATTTCCCTATCATACCACTAAATCTCTGTTCTGTAGCTTCTTGGAGCTTGAAAGCAAAGATGGTAAGATTATTAGCTTAGTAGCCTCCTCAGATCAACTTTTCTCTGAATCAGTTGTAGGTAATGGTTATTGCCAAAACAGTGAATTAATCATTCTTTTCTTCTGCAAATGGACATAAGTAGATACTAAGAATTTAACTTGAAAGAAAGGTAAATTTAGTTTATCTTCTACTAGCATTTCTTGAGTTTGATTTTCTGTGGTTAAAAGTATATTTAGTACTACCATCAAGGTGCTTTCTCAAAACACTCAGGTGCCTCTTATGTTTTCCTAGTGTTAGTTTACAAGTTGTTTTTCTCTGCTTGTTGATAAGTCCATTAAAAAAGTACTTGGCCTTGTTTAAATCATTTATATACAAATGGACTACCTAGAGGACATACTCTTAAGTGAAATAAATAGGTCACAGCTGTGTAAATACCTTATCTTTTCTCTGGTATGAGAAACTGAAGATATAAATAAATTTTAGAATGTATGACAGAGACTGTGTATTCAAATGGTAAAGGAAAGAAGGGTATATAATGGGAAAAAAGTGTGGTGGTTAAAAAAAGGAAACAAAGCTTATATATATTCAGGGCTGGAAAAAAATGAGAGGACATGTCATACACTAGTACAGATTTTCAGTTTGTACCATTGATCAATGACAATGTCAGTTGTGATCATGATGTATATATAAAATGTGCCAATAAAATCAATTAATTAAAAAAATAGTACTTGGCCTTTTTTTTTTCTTTTTCTTTTTTTTAGTTCAAATCTTTATTGGTACATTAAGAATACACATCATCGGGGACGGGGAGTTAGCTCAGTGGTTCCGGCGCCTGTCTTGCAAGCGCGAGGGCCTGGGTTCAATTCCCCGGTAACCACATAACAATACTGGGTGTGGAGACTCACACCCACCGGCAACCAGTACCACATGCCACAGTGCCAGGCGTGGTGGCTCACGCCTGTAATCCCAGCACTCGGGAGGCAGAGGCAGGAGGATTACTGTGATGTGAGTTTGAGGCTGAGCTCAGGGCCAGCCTGAATCACAAAGTGAGACCCTGTCTCAAAAAAAAAAAAAAAAAGAATACACATCATCATCTCATTCAGTGTTGAGAGTTTGTACCAGAATATAATGTGACATGATTCTCATTTTTGCCCTTCTCCCACCCACCCTGCAACCCCCACCCCCACATACATAAGATTTGTTTCCTTTTTTATTACTATCACATTCTTTTTCTCCTCGTTATTTACCCCTACACCCTCTTTCCTTTTAAATATTTTCTATTTCACAATATCAAGTATACATTCTACAACTCCTTTACAACTTCATTTTCTCATACCAGAGAAAAGATACAATATTTACACATTTGTTACCTATTTATTTCACTTATGAGAATGTCTCAAGGTACGTCCATTTGAGTATGAATGACTCAGTCTTATCATTTTTAATGGCAAAAGAATACTCCATTCCATAAAAGAACTACTTCTTTATTCAGTCTCCAGTTGATGGACATTTGGGTTGTTGCCAAGATTTAACAATCACAAACTGAGCTGCTATAAACATGGGTGCACATATGTTGCTGTAATATGAATCTTTTTGTTTTGTTTTGTTTTGTTTTTTGAGACAGGGTCTCATTTTTGTGGTTTAGGCTGGCCCTGAGCTCAGCCTCAAACTCACATCACAGCAATCCTGCCTCTGCCTCCCGAGTGCTGGGATTACAGGCGTGAGCCACCACGCCCGGCACTGTGGGATGTGGTACTGATTGCTGCTGGGTTGAGTCTCCACGCCCAGTATAGTATGTGGTTACCAGGGAATCAAACCCAGGCCCTTGTGCTTGCAAGACAGGCACCAGAACCACTGAGCAAACTCCCTCGTCCCTGTAATATGAATCTTTTAATTCTTTTGGATATATGCCTAGCAGAGCAATGGCCAGGTCAAATGGGACCACTAATCCTAACTTTTTGAGGAATCTCCACACTGATTTCCACAGACTACTTGTCCTTTTTTTAAAGTACCATTTTATTATTGGTACTTTAAACCAATAAACTAGGAGTATTATAATACTCCTAGTTTTTACAGTATGGTTCCAGAGGTGAATTAACATACTCATGTATTATTTTCCTATTTATTTATAATATTTAATAATTTCTTTGAGAAAAGAAAGCATATGGGTAGCTTAAATACCATTTTAAATTTTAATCTTACAAAATAATATAGTTTTTCATATTTAGATCTGTTATCTAGCTAGAATTTACTTGATTGCTACTAAGTTCCTTGGGCTGGGTTCAGGCATTTGATCCTCCTGCCTCAGCCTCCCAGAGTGCTGAGATTGCAGATGTGCGCCACTTCCCATGACTTTCTTTTTCCTTTTGAAATGCTTAGACTCAAACTGTGGTCCTTAGGTTGATCCAGATTTATGATCGTCCTGCTTCAGCTGCCCATAGTGCTTGGTAAGGCCACACACTTGGCTATTCCTTCTATTTTAAAACAAAATCGACGTATAGTACTTAAAAGTGATAACCTAGCAAGTGTCCTTGTCGAAGTAAGAGTCACATTACACAAAATTAACCACTTCTAGTACTCAGTTCAATGACATTTATTATATCCACAGTGTTTTGCAAGAATTTTCTTAAAAACTTTTTTTTTGAAATTTGAGTTGTAAGAATAGTAAAGAGGATACTTTCATTCCCTTTGTTCATATTTAACATTTTTTACATTTTTATTATCATTCTTTCCCCTTTATGTATACATATACACTCTTTGATACATTTGAAAGTAGGTTAGAAAGAAAGGCATGTGAATATTGTATACTTCTTTACTCCCAGCTTCTGAGCAAGCTGAGGAAGGATCATCACAATTTCAAGACCAGCCAGCCTGGGCAGTTCAGTAAGAACCTGTCTAAAAAATTAATTTAAGGGGGCCCAGGGAGTTAGCTCAGTGGTTCCGGCGCCTGTCTTGCAAGCGCAAGGGCCCGGGTTCGATTCCCTGGTAACCACATAACATACTGGGTGTGGAGACTCACACCCAGCAGCAACCAGTACCGCATACCACGGTGCCGGGCGTGGTGGCTCATGCCTGTAATCCTATCATTCTGGAGGCAGAGGCAAGAGGATTGCTGTGATGTGAGTTGCAGGCTAAGCTCAGGGCCAGCCTGAACCACAAAGTGAGACCCTGTCTCAAAAAAAAAAAAAAAAAAATTAAT
>PVIR01046747.1:0-10117 GCA_004026965.1 Petromus typicus
TCTCTTTGGTAAGCTGGCTTTAATTGCTTTGGATATATACCAAGAAGTGGTATAACTTGGAATAGCAGCTCTATTTTTAGAGTTCTTTTGGGGAAACTCTGTACATATTTCCATAGTGGTTCTACCTATTTACTTTCCCCTCCAGTAATGTAGAAAGATCCCTGCATCCTTGCTAGCATGTATTATTTTTTGCATTCTTTTTTTTTTTTTAGGTTTTTTGAGACAGGGTCTCGCTTTGTAGTTCAGGCTGGCCCAGACCTCAGCCTCCAACTCACATCACAGCAATCCTCCTGCCTGTGCCTCCCGAGTGCTGGAATTACAGGTGTAAGCCACCACGCCCGGCACTGTGGTATGTGGTACTGGTTGCTGCTGGGCGTGAGTCTCCACACCCAGTATAGGTATGTGGTTACCGGGAATCGAACCGGCTCCTTGCGCTTGCAAGACAGGCGCTGGAACCACTGAGCTAAATCCCCAGCCCCATATTTTTTGCATTCTTGATAATAGCCATTTCAACCAAGATAAGATGGGATCTCAAATAGGTTTTGGTTTGCATTTCCATAATGGTTAAAAATGTTGAATATTTTTTCATATAACTATTGGCTATTTTATAGTTCTTCTTTGGGAAGTATTTGATTATTTATTTTACCCATTTATTGAATGGGCTATTCTAGTTTTATGTATTAAGATATTTGAGTTCTTTATATATTCTACATATTAATCCTGTGTCAGAAGAGTAGCTGGTCCAGATTTTCTCTCATTCTGAATGATATCTCTTTGTTAGTTGTTTCCCTTGGTGTACAAATGTTTTACTTTGATCTAGTCCCATTCATCGATTCTTCCTTTTATTTCCTGGGCTGTTAGAGGCTTACTCAGAAAGTCTTTACTTGTGTCTATACTTCCAGTATTTCTCATATGCTTTCTTTCAGCCGTTTCAAAGTTTTGTTTTATGCTTAGATCTTTGACCTGTCTGAATCTGATTTAGGGTGAAAGATAGGAATCTAGTTTCATCTTCTACAAGAACATATCCAGTTTTCTCAGCACTATTTGTTAGAGGTTGTCTTTTCTCCAGTGTATAATTTTGGCTTTCTCCAGAGTCAGATGGTTGAAGTTGTGTGTCTGTTTGTGTGTCCGCTATTTGTTACATTGGTCTACATATGTATTTTTGTACCAGTACCATAAGTGTTTTTTCTTAACTGTGGCTGTGTCGTATAATTTGAAATCTGGTTATTGTGATGCCTCCAGTTTTGCTCTTTTGATTTCGGATGGTGTTAGCTATCCTGGGTCTTTTATGTTTTCATATGAATTTTAGGAGTTTTTACAAAAAATTCTGTGAAGAATGTCATTGATACTTGATGGAAATTGCCCTAAATCTGTAGCTCACTTTTAGTGATGTGGACATTTGACAGTATTTATTCTGCCAATCCATGAACATGATAGTCTTTGCATCTTGTGGTTTCTTCAATTTCTTTGTTCAGGGCTCTGAAATTTTGATTGTAGAGATCTTTCATCTCTTTGATTAAATTGATCCTTAAGTATTTTATTTTATTTGAAGCTTTTGTGACTGGAATTATTTTCCTGATTTCTTTCTCAGCTATCCCACTATTGGTGTATACTAAGCTACTGATTTTATATTTTGTTCTGTTATAAATTTATTTATCTGGCCCAAAAGCCTTTTGGTAGATTCTTTAAAGTCTCCTAAGTATATGACTCTGTTATCTGTAAACAAGGATAAATTAACTTCATTTCCTATTTGTACCCTTTTTATTTTTTGTTGCCAGATTGCTCTAGCTATATTTATTTTCTATTTTTAAAAATTTATTTTAAAAATGGATTCTCCTGGTTCCTCACAGATATATTTTTAAAATAAGCTTTTTTGAATGTTTTTAGATTTATAGAAAAGTTTTTATTTTCTTTTTTTTTTGTTTTTTTGTTTTTGTTTTTTGAGACAGTGTCTCACTTTGTAGGTCAGGCTGATCCTGAACTCATTATGTAGCCTAGGCTAGCCTTGAATTTGCGGCAATCTTCCTGCCTTTGCCTCCTGAGTGCTGTGATTACATGCATGAGCCATCATGCCCGGCAATAGTAAAGTTTTAAGAATAATTCAGAAAGTTTCAGTATATTCTTTCCTTAGTTTTACTGCTATTAATATGATATATATGTTATAGTTAATGGAACAATGATAATACATTAGTATTAACTGAAATTTATACTATATTTTCTTTATTTTTACCTAATTTCCTTTTTTAAAGCCTTCATTTTATTTTTATGATTTCAAGGAAATTGACATTTTAATGAAATAGCTACCAATATAAGAATATAGATGTCTTTCCATTTATTTAATTTCAAAATTTATTTTTAGATATTTTATAGTTTTCTTCATAGACGTACTGTACTTTTCAGGCTAAGTTTACTCCTTTGTATTTTACTGACCTTTGCATTATTATGTATGGGATATTTTTCCTATTTCTGTTTATAGCTGTTTAGGCTTCACATATGGAAAACCTGATTACTTTTGTGTCTGTATCTTATATCACAGTGTTATCAAAATTATTAATTCTACCAGTTTTGTTTGTTTGTTTGAAATAGGATCTCACTATGTAGTTCAGGCTGGGCTTGAACTTATTATTATTTTTATTTATTTATTTATTTATTTTTTGAGACAGGGTCTCTCACTTTGTAGTTCAGGCTGGCCCTGAGCTCAGCCTCAAACTCACATCACAGCAATCCTCCTACCTCTGCCTCCCGAGTGCTGGGATTACAGGCGTGAGCCACCACGCCCCGCACTGTGATATGTGGTGCTGATTGCTGCTGGGGTGAGTCTCCATGCCCAGTATTTTATGTGGTTACCTAGGGATCGAACCCGGGCCCTTGCACTTGCAAGACATGTGCTGGAACCACGGAGCTAAATCCCCGGGCCTTGAATTTAGCATATAGCCCAGCTGACCTGAATTCCCAGAAATCCTCCTGTCTCAGCCTTCCAGGACAGGGATGACAACAATGTGCCTCCGTTGCTGGCTCTGCTAGATTTTTTTTTTTTTTTTGTCTGTTTTGTTTTGAGACAGGATCTCAGTATATAGCCCAGGAGCGCCTCGAACTCACAGCAATCCTCCTGCCTCCTGCCTCTGCTGAGAGCTGGGATGCATAAGCCACCATGCTTGGAGAGCTTAGCAATATTTTGTTTAAAAATTTTACATCTATATTTATAAATGAGATTATATTTTCTTTTTGATATTGTATCAACTTTTTATGTTAAAATATTGGATTCATAAAAATGTATTAGGAAGTTTCCCATCTTTTCTTCTTTCTGGTGTAATTCAAATGATCCTGAAGTTTTTTTCTCAGGTTAGCTGAAACAAATTATGATATTATCTGCTCTGGTGTCAACTCATTATAGATCTTTGACCTTTACAGTCCAGGTGGTGGTGGTATATTTCAGTTTTCCACTTCCTTTTGGATTTCTTATAATTTTGTTAAGAAATTATACCATTTTTTTCAATTTTCCCATATACTTTATAATATTTTAATTTTTACAGTTCCAGAGACTGTACTCAGAGCCTCATACATAGTAGACAAATGTTCTACCACTGAACTAAATCTCTGGCTCCTTTCTTGGTCATTTTGATGGAGCTAATTTGATTTCTTTATATTTATTATAACAGTGCTAAATAATAATTGATTTAGTTTTTTTGAATTTACTATTATTACTTTTTTCTTTTTCTTTCTTGCATTGCTGTTGACTGAAGCCCCCAGGACATTATGCATGGTAGGCAAGAGTTCTGCCAACTGAGTTATATCCCTAGCACCTTTTAAAATCCTTTTTATTTTGAGAAACGGTCTCACAAAATTGCTGCTAATAATCTCTATATATTGATTTTTAAAAATTTTCTGTATACTCGATCCTGTATGTAGTATCATCTGAGAATAGTGAATACTTTGTTTTTCCCTTTACCAATTATTTTATCTTTTCTTTCTTTTTCTATTGTACTACACTGATTGGATTTTCAAGTATAATACTGAATAAAATACTGTCGTTACTAGGCACCTATGTCTTGATGTGGATCTCAGATTCTCAACATAATATCAGGAACTATTGTGCAGTATATCAAATCATTAAATAGTAAACATTTGCTATTAAATAGTATATACTATTTACAATTAAGTAGTATTCTTACTGTAACTACTATACAAAGACATGACTGTAATGATGTATCTTCAATCTAGATTGCACAAAAAGAGAAATATAGTAAGAATTGATGAGCAGAGAGACATAGTTTCTTCACTGGAGTTTGAATCTAAAGAATTCCAATGACTTTGGGAAGCACTGTTCTGTTGCACAGTGGAGTCACTATAGAAAGAAAGGAATGGAGTAGGAGTTATGGACTATTGTCAGTATTTCCTTCCCTACTGAGTAAAGATACAGTAGATGAATTCTTTCACTGATTTTCTTTTTTGCCTCTGTGCCGTGGTTCTATAATTGGACCTCATATGAACATTCCTAAATGTAAATTCCTCCTGCTATCTGAAATTATTGAAAATTATACATTTTAGTATTGTCATGCTTTTCTGTTTGCAATTGTTTTACTAAGGATTTTTAGCATACAAATGAACTGAGAGAACAGAATAGTGAAATCTATGTGCCAGTTACCCAGTTTCAGTATAAATAGCTTTCTGGTATTCTCATTTCATATATTCCTTCAGTTTCTCTTTCTTTTGTTTTTGTACTTATAAATTATCTATTTAAATATTAAATATTTAAAGCAAACTTCCACCATCCTATTATCCAGGTATAAATTCAACAACTAATAGGAATCTGCCAATATTTGACAAAATTTTAATCTGCAAAATAACAGTCGTACATTGTTCAATCTAATATTTTACTATGTTTCTCTAATAGAAACTCTATGTAACTGTCAGTACATAGACTAATTTCCACAACAGATTTAGCTTCAGATGCTCAAGTGCATTACCTAGTCTGTCAGTCATGCCATTCGCAAGCCATCCAGTCTAAGTCCAGGTTCACTGCAGCAACTGTCAGTCCGGAGCCATTCCGTGCCCTATGTCTGTGCAGCAGGCTTCTGTTTCCTGTCATGTGTCTTCATCTTTTTTGGTTTATTCTCTTGTTTTCAGACAGATAATTTTCTCTAAGAGAAAATAATTATTTCAAGGGAAGGTGCATTAGGCACAGGTTTGCATCATTGCATGCCTTCATTTATCCTCATGCTTAGCAGTTTTTTGCGTTATGAAATTCTATAGCAAAGATAGTCTCCTAGTCAGAATTCTGAAAGTATAGTTCCATAAAAAGTTCAATGTCAGTTGAATGCAAAGGACTGGGAATTGCAACATCGATTCATCTCACAAAGCTATTTATGCTTAATTTATCCCTGTCTATTTTTTTACATTTTCACAATCATCTGTCTTCATGCATGTTTTAACTTCACTTTAAATACTGGCTCTTGGAAGAAGAAAATATTTCCTTACATGTACATATATACACATTTACTTGGCGTATAATACTTGTACATATTTTAGGAGTACAGTGTCACATTTCAGTAAATGTATACAATGATCAGTTCAGAGTAATTAGCACATTCATGATGTAAACATCTATCATTTCTCTGTGATGAGAACATTAAAAATCCTATTAGCTCTTTTGAGGTATACAATTTGTTGTTAACAACTATAGTTATATTGTGCTATAAATATACTCAGCTATACCAGTTGTACACAGTAACCATCCTCTCTCCAATCCCATCCTCCACACTCTTCCTAGGCTCTGGTAACCATTCTGTTCTCTACTTTTATAGGATCAACTTTTTAGCTTCTACATGTAAATGAGATTATGCCTCTTTGTACTTCATTTTTTTTTTTTTTTTAGGTTCTTTTTTGGAGACAGGGTCTTGCTTTGTGGTTCAGGCTGGCCCCAAGCTCAGCCTCAAACTCACATCACAATCCTCCTGCCTCTGCCTCCCGAGTGCTGGGACCACAGGCGTGAGCCACCACGCCCGGCACTGTGGCATGTGGCACTGCTTGCTGCTGGGTGTGGGTCTCCACACCCAGTATTGTTATGTGGTTACCGGGGAATCGAACCGGGTCCTTGCGCTTGCGAGACAGGAGCCGGAACCACTGAGCTAACTCCCCGGCCCTGTACTTCATTTTTTTATTTAACATAATTTTCTCTAGCTTTATTCATATTGCTGCAAATGACAAAATGTCTTTTTTATGACTAACTAGTATTCCATGATCTATATGTATACTCCATACTGTTTTCCAAAGGGTATTCTAATGTACATTCCTGCCAACAGTGTATGGGAGTTTCTTTTCTTGAGAGAATGGTGTTTCTTTACCGTTTCCTTTCCTCTGTCCCCTTCACTCTGTTCTTTGGAATTTTTATGGGGACCTGATGTAATTCTCAACTTTTGCACTTAGTTTTTAAACATTAGTATGTGGGAACTGGCTTCATTTTTGCTTCCCCACTTTTCTATTATTTTTTGTTTTCTGTTGCTGCTATCCATTAACTATTCCTACTCTACAGTATTTATAATATCTCATTATTTAAAAAAATTTTTTTGGTACCAGGGTTTCCTGCTTGCCAGGAAAGCACTGTACCATTGAGCTACATTCCCTGCCTTAAAAAAAAATCTCTTCGTATATATTACATATGTTTTTCTTTATGAAATTTTCTTCTGCTTTTTGCATTAATTTTATTTCTTCTAAGCTTCTTTTCTTTTCCTTCTCCTCTTCTTTCCTTTTTTCTAAATTTTGTCTGTTTTATTTTCTGTATTGTTTTTGCATATCTTCAGTAAATTTATCACATATAAAACAGCCAGCAGGAATAAGAAAGCCTTTAAGGAAGTCTTCCAGCAAGTAATTATACACTTGTGAGCTTGAATGATGTGGAGCTGGGCCTTTTTGCTAGAGAACTTATGGATGTTAAAGCTACCGCTCTGTCCTCTGCATTACCTGGTGTCTCCAAATCCTGTCTTCTTTGAGTTTCATGCTGTGAACTGACTTGTTCCTCACAGTTTTTGAAGGCCCTTAGTCTGAGGTATCCTGTGTTTTGCTGTTGTTCTAAATGTTTGTCAGAATCTCTTCAGGTTATAGTTATCTATCAGTTAATATTTTCATCTGCAAAGGGCTTAAAATGGGTTAAGAAAAAAAGAGAGTTTATTTTCCTTAGTAACAAGAAATCTAGAAGTTCACCACTGACAACCTTGTCAGTAGCTCAGTGACATCAGGACCATTTCTGCAATCATCTTAGCACTTTCCTCATTGTCAGAAAGGAAAACACATAGCTGTACATAATATCCACATTTAAGAGAGGAAAAAGGCAGGAAAGGGTAATGATTGTGTTGTTTCCCCTGGCCTACCTGAAGGAAGCACAGACATGTGTCTCAGCTCTTACAGGGTCATATTATTACTATACTATGCTATGAAGGAGATGGGGAAATTAGTTTGACATATTGACAGCCTGAACAAAATTGATGTTCCCTTGACGAGGAACAAGGGGAAAGGAATGAGTATCAGAGGTCAATGAATAATATCAGTAATAGCTTCATATTTTGAAGCTTTCATGACATTTTGAGTTGAGCTATGAAAATTAAGTGAAGAATTCTTTGTAAAGCACTCAGGACAGTGCCTGGTACTAATTAAATAATTGTAAATACTCATTACCATTATATGACCCATGGTGTTCCACTTTGTATGTGCTTAGTGGCAGTTGGAATGGCTGGGTGGAAAGGCCACGAGGCCCCTCATTATATGAGTTGTTCTTGCAGAGAAATTGTGCTTGTATAATGACAAGCGTAAAAAAGACACTAGAGAATGTAAATTAAGTTTAACTGACATAAGTTCAACATTATTATGAATAAACATGTTTAGGTTTTAAGGTATGAATTTATTTTCAGTCAGTGCTGTTTAAGGTACTGAATTATCAGACAAGTGAACCACAGAAATAGATGTTACAGAAATAGGTTCTAAGGGCCTATTTTTAGTTATATACATAGTGTTGTGTCTTCTGGTTATTTATTTATTTATGTATTTACTTATTGGTACTGGGGATCAAACTCATGACCTTGCACTTACAAGGCAGGCACTGGAATGCCTGAGCTAAATCCCCAGCCCCTTCTGTTTAATTTTTTTTAGAACAAATTTTAAAAAAGAAAACTGTGACAAAGTATAGAAATTAAGGTGTCTTTAAGAATATGAATTTGATTTCTTCCCAAGTTAAGGAAATATAGATTATAACAAAGATTATCATTTAGAGACAGCCTGGCTATAGTCAGTTCCAGGCTTCTGTTCTTTCTAACAAGCCAGAGACATCGGCAATCAAGGAGACACTGTGTGTGTGTGTTTGTGTATGTGTGTGTTTTCTTCTCCTTCTGTGTTTTATTTTCTCAGCAAGAATGATTGATGGCTTTCTTTTGCCAAGGTACTGTGTCATCCCAGTTGTGGAGGTGAGTCTTGCCAACAGTTTTTGATACAAAGCAATCATTTTGAGTGAATATATATATACATATACATATATATATATATTTTTTTTTTTTTGAACTGAGAATTGAACTCGGGGCCTTGCACTTCACAGGCAGGAGATAGCACCACTGAGCTACATCCCTGGCCCAAGACTTGATTTATTAAGCCCACTTTCTTTGGAAAAATTTAAAATGTTTTCTACTTCTTAATAGTCACCTTAAATTATTGTACAGGTAGAGTATCGGACATAAGCTTTTCACTAAATACTCAGAAAGTACATTTTTCTTAAAGACTAAGTGGTAATTTTAAAAAATTGTATTTGGAGACAGTGATCTAAATTGTAAAATTTAAATTATGTCTTGATTGCTACATATTTATAAAACCATATGTCATATATTGTTTCCTACTCTTCAAAGGATTGTTAGAAATTGGATTATATATACAAGAGGGTAATCAAATGGTCCAGTGGTTTGGAAAACTATTCATAATGAAAGGAATGCTTAAAAGCATGGGGGATATTTAGTTGGAGGAAAAAAACTTAAGGGAATAATGATAATTTACTTAAGGTCTTTGAAAGGGTGATGAAAAAGGACAAAGGTTCTCTTGTTCCAGAAGGCAGTGATTTTGGTTGTAGCAATGGGTGGATTTGCTCATTTCAGCTCAGCCTGAAAAAACAATTTCCTATAAAGCCATTTAATGTTAGAAAGATAGAATTTTATCAATAACTAGTAATAATCCAGATCAGAGATTAGCATTTTACAGCCTGTGGCCATATCTGGCATACTACCTGTTTTATAAATAAAGTTTTCCTGAGGAATAACCACATCCATTATTTATATTTTGTGTTATATTTGCTTTTGTGATACAAGGGCAGGGTTAAGTTATGGTAACATAGCATGGATGGCCACATAGCCTAAAATATTTACTATTTGGCCCTTCACAGAAACAGTTTGTTGACCCCTGTATAGGTATCTAAAAAAATCAAAGGTGTTGTAAAAGATTTAACTCATTGGAAAGTATTTGTATTAGTCAGCTTTCTGTTGGCTGTGACAAAGTGCCTGAGAAAAACAACTTAAAGATAAAAGATTTATTTTGCTGTATGGTTTAAGAAATTCAGTGCATTGTCCCTGACTCCATCACTCTGAATCTGTGGTGAGGTTCATGGTGGAGAAGTCATGGCAAATCAAAGCTGTTCACCTTGTGGCAATCAGGAAACAAAGGCAGAAGGAAAGAGAGAGAAGAGACCACTTACTTGATGTTTCTTCCAAAGGTATGCATGCTTCCAGGGACTCACTTCCTTCAACTGGACCATGTCTCCTAATAGCCCATTCAGCTATGAGCTCATAGTGGATTAACCCATTCCCATCCTCATGATCTAATCACCTTTCTAGGCCTCAGCACTGAATATCACTGTATTGGCGATTAAGATGTGGAGAAATATATTTCAGATCTTAACCCTAACAGTGTATTAGATGGATGACCTTCAAGATCTGTCTAGGTATAATTCTATTCTATAGATTTGACAATATACATGTACTTAAAATGTTCCTAGTTTGACAATCAGAGTATGTCTGTTCACCAGTGGAGTTATATTTACCTCTTCCACAAAATGTGGCATTTATATAAAATATGAAATTTGAACAGCATA
>PVIR01046748.1:0-10130 GCA_004026965.1 Petromus typicus
TAATTTTGTATTACGGTTTCTCAGCACTCCTCTTAAAGATTATACCTTGGTGATTTTTCATGAAGTGGACTTGTTGCACAGCCTCAGAGAGGAGAGGACAGTGCCCCCATCAGGAAGCCCTCACAGGCCTCTGCTGTCAGTAATCTCATCACAGATACCATGCAGACTTGTATGGTCATCTGTTGGCTTTGCCTGCTTCTGCACTTGATGTGGTAGAAGCATGTAGTGTGTGATTGTTATCTACTTCATTCCACTTAGTGATGCATAAGAACTGTCTACCCTGAAGAGTATACCACAGGCTCTTTCTCCATTCCTGCCTAATACTCGAGTAGCTACACCACCATATATTTTTACTCCTGAGGACATTTTTGTCCACTACGTTGAAAGTACTGCAAATAATATTGCTGTGAATACTCTTTTCTACGTCTCTACCAAATTAGGCAGATTTTTCATGTACATCCCCAGTGTTCATTTATCCCAGAAGCTAAGGCCACTTATAGAACTAGAGCAAGGGGCCAGGGATTTAGCTTAAGTGTTACCACACCTACCTTGGAAACACCTGAGCCTGAGACTGATCCCCTGTACTGTGTCGAAAACCCTGAAGAAACAAACAAACAAAAACCTAGAACAAGACTGAGACAGATTGAGTGGGCTTAGCATGTGTGTGGCCTTCCTGTGTATGGTTCCTAGCACTATTCTTTTTAAAAGCCAGAATTTCTAGAATTAGATTATCAGAAAACTTACAATGTTTGAAGGCCAGAAACCAAAACTCAAGGTATTTAAATAAAGGTTATTCTACAAAACCTCTGACTGTTACCCTCTTTGGAAAGAGCTAAACGAAGGGTTGTAAGATGATTCTGTACTAGTCTATCTTAATAAGCCTAAATCTCACGACAAACATCCTTCTAGAAGAAATGGAGAGCAAGCAGACACAAAGGCCATGTGACAAGGAAGCCAAGACCAGGTAACGAAGCCCCAATGTGCAGATGCTAGGAGAGGCCAGGCAAAATTCTCCCCAGAGGCTCTAGAGGTAGCACTTTGCCAACACCTTATTTTGGACGTCTGGCCCCAGTTTGAGAGAGTACCTGTTTTTCTAAGCCACTCAGTTTGTGATCACTTGTTTAAAACAGACGGTTCCATAGGAATGATGTCAGCTGTTGCTCTTAACTTCTACTGGTACTGTCATGTCAGAAGACAAATACCCTAAACACTCTTGCAGTTGAGGGTCTGTCTTGCTTGTTGCAGGAACAAAATATCCAACACCATAAGTGAAAGGAGGAAAGGTTTATTCTGGCTCATAATCTGTCACAGTTTCAGTCTGCAGCGGCTAGCTATCAATCATGAATGGAACCCAGTAAAGATGTGCACCAAAATAAGCTCCTGTAAGTAGGAGGGTCAGGTATTTTGTTACAATAACAAGGAAATGACTAATATCTGGTACAATGCAAATGCTATATAAGCAGGAACAATGAGAAAGTTTTTATGTCTTTTATACTGACAATTATTTTCCCTCTAGTATTTCCATCTGTGGTTGGTGGAATGTGGGAACCTGAAGATTAGGAAGGCAGGCTATAAATCTTTTTCTGAAGTCAATGGCAAAATATCACCGATTAAAGATTAAAAAAAACCTCCAGATAATTTTTCACCTTAAATGATCTCTCCTTCCCCACTCAACCAAAGTTCAACAGCACACTCCTAAAACACAGCCAGCATAACTTAATCTCTTCTCAGCCACTGCCTATCGACCGAAGACGCCTACTGTCATCACCACGGAAACTAGATCATTACATTCTTTTTTTAAAAATTTTTTAATCTTTATTGGTACATTACCATAAACGCATCATGACTACACTCCATAATGGGGATTTGTACCAGTATAAGACACAACTTAATTCTCATTTTTTCCCATAGCCCTACCCACCCTACTGCCCCCTGCCATATACATAAAATTTGTTCCCTTACTTTTTTGTGATAATTACACTCTTAAAATTGAAATCTACATTCAATCTTTTTTTGAGTTAGGGTCTCACTATGTAATTCAGGCTGGCCTAAAATTCATGACAATCCTCTCTCAGCCTCTCTTATGCTGGGATTGTAAGCATTCATCACAAACCCCTAGCTCTGATTTTCTCATTTTGACCACTGCTGCCTACATGTCTGAACTGTACTTCCCAGGTGCACCTCAAGTTTAATGTCTTGCCTATGACTGTTCTTTTTTTAAATGATTACCAGATCTTTGTATGGTGGTGCACACATTTAATGAGGATTTCTAGTTTCAGCTCAGTCTCAGTAACACAAGGGGAACCCTAGTCTTGAATAATAAAAAAGAGGTATGTAGCCTAGTGCAAAGGTCTTGGGTTCAATTCCTAGTACTGAAAAAATTAAAGATAAAAATACACTGCTTACTAGGCTTAAGTTTAAGATAAATAGTTCTTATCTTCCCTTTTGACACCTACTGTTTAAAATAATTAGAATGTCAACAGTTCAGAGTCCTGTGGCTTACACAGAATGGGAAATCCAAAATAATATGCATTCATCTCTCTTATTTCAAAGGATTCCTTTTCCTCTTCTCAACAGTGTTATCAACACTGCAAACACAAACATGAGAAGTATCTACATAAGGTGTGAATTCTGAGTACTTGCCAAAGTAGTTCTTCTTTCTTTATAGCTCTTTGTCTAAACCAAAAATTTTTCCTAAGAATTTTTACTCAGATTTACATCTCAAATTCTATGCCTTGGCAGCTTCCCTCCAGTTTATCACTCAAACTAATCCACAAATGCTATCAGTCCAAAATGATATTTTTACATTTGGCAAAACGAATTCCACTACAATTCAAGCTTACTTTGGGCAGAAAGTTACCAAATCTGTTTTGGTTACCTTCTGCCTAGTCAAAGAAAAATCAAAGATTGGGTATTCAAGCCACACCCATCTCTCCCCAGGGATTCATGTCTGTAGTTGTATTGTAGCTGGCATGTCAATTTAGAAAGGAACCTCTGCTTGTTTTCAAAAACTATGCACAACAGGAGCTAGGAGGGTAAACTCAGGGGTACAGCACTTGCCTTGGCAAGCAGGGACCCTGATTCCATTCCCAGCTCTGGGGGCGGGGGGGCCGGGGGGGGGAATTAAAGTCTTGATACACTAAAGTTCACATCTTTTTTTTTTTTTTTTTTTTTTTTTTTTTTAAATAGGACAGAGTCTCGCTTTTTTGTAGTTCAGACTGGCCCTAAGCTCAGCCTTGAACTCAGCAATCCTCCTGCCTCTGCCTCCCAAGTGCTGGGATTACAGGCGTGAGCCATCCATCCTGCCCGGCACTGTGGTATGTTGTACTGATTGCTGGTGGCTTTGTTGTATATGGTTACTGGGATGAACCCGGGCCTTCGCACTTGAAAGGCAGCTAATTCCCTGGCCCTAAGGTTCACATCTTAAAGCCAAGTAGGTCTTTGGCCTATAGATCTGCTGCAAATTCTATGCAACATGCCAAATATATATTAACTGCTAATCACTAAAATCAAACTCCCAAACCAACTCTTCCTTAGCCATTACAGTGCACTAGCAATGTAGTTACACAAGACATGAAGATATAAGAAAATGAAACCGCTCAAGTCAGAGAAAAAATGGATTCTTTGCTGGCTTCTGGTACATGACCAAAGAGCAGTTAAATTGACAGCCCTAATTTCAAGATAAGGATTTATCAACGCCATCCATTTTTCAAACTCTTACTAGGAAAACAATAGACGTGGATCAAGTTAAACAATGCAAGTTAAAAATTAAAGGTACACAATTCCAATAGCAAGAAGCTCTGATAATAAAATATCTTTTCCATCTGATTTTAGTTTGTTCTGAAAGATAATGATGGACATCGCTGTCACTGATAAATTAAAAAAAACAAAACAAAAAAAAATTAACACTTAAAATGGCCTACAATCCTAGCGGATGCTACTGCTGGTGGAAATTTCTAACAAGCCCCGAACTGGGGTTGACACATGCAAAATCGCGTTGAATTCTAAAAATAAAATGTATACATACAAAAAATGCTATCTTTTTCAGACTTCCAAGTCATTAATAGGCCTAATTATATGGGCGTGTGAACCCTAAATATTACTTTAGTATCTCCCATTAGAGTCTCCGAGACACAAGCCCCACCTTTTCATTGTCCTAATCTTCAATGCCATTCCTCTACAGTAGTGGGCTCGGCACCCGCTGCCTGCCCACCCGCTCCTTCCTTTTTTCCAATCGAGGAAAAAAAGGCCTGCCATCACCCTGGGTGTTCCTGCAGACCCTTGGATCTGAGGGCGCTCGGTCCAGCACTGCAGACACCCTAACGACCCCTGTTTAGCACGCAGGGAGAGCCACGCCGCGACCTTCACGGATGGATACTCCCGAGCAACGGAGCATCAAGACCTCAGCCGGGATGATAGTTACGACCCCGCGCGGCCCCTCTAAACCCGGAAAGACTCCAGGCAGGGCAGTGCAGGAACACCGAGAACAGGCCCCGGGTCCCAGGCTTCCTACGCAGACCCCACCCACCGAAGCACTACCTCACAGGTCCCGCCCCTCTCCTTCTTCCCCTCCCCCACGCTGGAGCCCCCCCAAGGGGGAGGGGCAGGGGTAGGAAAAAAAATATCCCCCACCTCCTTGAGGGCGCGCGCACCCCAAAAAGAGCAGCAAGCCCTCCCCCCAACTCCAGGACCCCGGGCCCCACGCGCTGCAGGAACAGGCGTGTGGGGGCCGCGGGGAGTCGCACCTTGCGCTTACGGGCCTCTGTCGTGCCGCTCCACACGAAGCACTGGTAAATGGCCCGCAGGTTCTGCTTCCAGTTGTCTACCTTGAAGCTGCCCAGGTGCGAGCAGCCCGGCGGCGCCACCGTCAGTTCGGCGTCCATGGCCTCGCCCTCTGATTCGGGCCGGGAGACCATGGAGGGCAAGGCCCGGCCGCGTGCGGGGGCCGGAGGCGAGGGGGGCGAGGACGACGCCAGCGCGGCGGAGCTGCTCGATGGTGCAGCCGGCAGGCCGAGGTACGGACGCCGGGAACAAAGCGCGACGGCTGCGGCGCGCGGACAAAGAGGACGCTGCGCGAGCCTGGAGGAGAGGCGGCGGCGAGACAGGCACCGCCCCCGAGCTGTGGCCACTCCGGGCCGGAGCGAAATGCTCTCGGGTTCGCGCAGGCCGACGCGGGCGGGGCAACGTGGGCGGAGATTACGTCACTCCTGGCCGGCTGGGCGTGGGCAGTGCGCAGGCTCTAGCCCCGCCCGCCGCTTCGTCGCCGTCCGAAGACTACCCGAGACTGGGCTGTGGAGCGTGGAACCAACAGGCGCCCGTCCCCCGTGCACCTTGTCATTGGTAAAGCGACAGCCTGAGGACCCTCTAGCAACTGTCATAGGCTGACTGTACAGTCCGTCTGGTTCAGAGGCGTCTCTTGGGACGCAGGCGTCTTGACGTTCCCAGTCTCTTCCCGAGAACTGGGGGAGTCGGGGCGTGCCAAGGATTGGGTAAGGCGGGGTGTCAGTCAGGGCGCAGAACTGGTTTACACCGGCTGAGCTCTGCCGCAAAGAGGCGGGGCGACGGGTATGGGCAGAGCTGTAGTCTAGCCTTCTGTTTGCCGCGTAGATTCCTAGGTTCAGTCAGTTCTTTTGGCAGCAGGAACCCTTTCATCTGAGGACTTTGGGCAGCGATCTGCCACCATCGTATCCTATGTCAGGTACTGCAGTGCCATAGCGATGGATTGCGGTGGCCAGTTAGTATCTGCTTGGCGCTTCTCCAAGGAAGCAAGCTGCGGTACCTCCTCCCAGAACGCCTCCGGTGAAGGTCCAACTCCGTGTTATACAGTTAAAAGGATGCAAACCATATGTCTAATTTTAATATTTTTAGTAGATACGTTTTTTTACAAACCTGACAAAATAAGCCAGCAGGTGAAATTACTTTTTTAGTAGAGTTTTTCAGTACATTTTGGGAATACAAATGACCACATTCCTTTTTGAGAATCTGTTCCTGTACATGATATGTCGATTCTTTTTTTTTTTTCATTCCCCTTCCCTCCCTTCAGCCTCCCACTCCTACACACACACACACACACACACACACACACACACACACAAGCTTTTTGTCTTATTTTTTCTTTTTGATCTCAATTTTTTTTTTCTCCTCTATGCTTTCCCCTGCTTCCACCCAGTGTCCCTTTCCTTCGAACCTTTTCTTCCTATTTCACAATATCTGTCATATATTCTGGACTTCATATACATTTTTAGTTTTTCACACTAGAGAAATGATAAAGTATTTACACAACTGTGCCCTTTTGGAGATGAGATTAATTTTAATAAGATATCTTAACCCGTTGTAGCCAGAATATCATTTCAACATGTAAGCAGTGTTGTAAAATTTTCACTGAAATGTTTCAAAATCTGAGGCTTCTGAAACCGACTTAAAGGTCATCTAATTTATATTGGCCACATATCAAGTACTAGCAACTACTGTGTTAGATACCACTCCCTGGTTCACTTATCCAATCCAAAAAATATTTTTGTGTAGGGCCGGGGATTTATCTCACGCCTGTAATCCCAGCACTCGGGAGGCAGAGGCAGGAGGATTGCTGTGATGTGAGTTGGAGGCTGAGCTCAGGACCAGCCTGAACTAAGTGAGACCCTGTCTCAAAAAAAAAAAAAAAAAATTGTGTGTGTATAAGTCACAATAAAACATATATTCAAAAGTACAGATAATATACGGACATTTATGGGAAAATAACATTATGGGCATATACTAAAGACTAGGTAAAAATCTGTAGGAAACAAACCTAGCCATAACAGTTAACTTCTGCTAAAGAAGAAGTAAACTTGGCTAATTCTATAAATGTTAGATTTTTATTGCAATAAGAATCATATTGCTTTATACTTTAAAATCACTAAAACTAAGAAGAAATAACAAGTGACCACAAAGAAACTAAGACCCAGAGAAAGAAAATGATCAAATTTAAACGTCACAGGGCTGGGGATTTAGCTCAGTGGTTCTGGCGCCTGTCTTGCAAGTGCAAGGGCCTGGGTTCGATCCCCGGTAACCACATACCTATACTGGGCGTGGAGACTCACGCACTAGCAGCAATCAGTACCACACACCACAGTGCCAGGGGTGGTGGCTCACGCCTGTAATCCCAGCACTTGGGAGGCAGAGGCAGGAGGAATTGCTGTGATGTGAGTTTGAGGCTCAGCTCAGAGCCAGCCTGAACTACAAAGCAAGACCCTGTCTCAAAAAAAAAAAAATTTAAACATCACAACATCTAGAAAACAGTCTAAAAGTTTCATTTATGCATCTATCTAAAAATCAAATTGGGCTACTAATGTCTTTGTTCCACTGTGCTTAATCTATGTAACCTTAGGCAGGAGGTATTTCTTTCTTTCTTTTCTTTTCTTTCTTTCTTTCTTTTTTAGTGTTTTGAGACAGGGTCTCTGCAGTTCAGGCCGGTCCTAAACCCTGCCTCTGATCCCCAGGGCTGGGATTACAGGCATGAGCTACCATGCCTGATATTGTGGCATATGGTACTGATTGCTCATAGGTGTGAGTCACCATGCCCAGCTTTGTTGTATGTGGGGGATCAAACCTGGGACCTTCTGGCAAGGTAGGCACCGGAACCACTGAGCTAAATCCCCAGCCCAGGAGGTTCTATTTCTTAGCCTGTTTACTGATTTGCTAAAAATTGGAGCTGTACCAGCTCAAAGACTAAAACAAACACGTGTGACCAAAAAAAAAAAAAAAAAATTCATACAAAGCAGTTTGCTGGCACAGTGGTACATGTCTATAATCCCAGCACCTAAGAGGCTGAGCCAAGAGGATCATCACAGGTTCAAGGTCAGCCTGGGCTACATAGTGAGTTCAAAACTAGCCTGTATTCCATAGCAAGCCTCTGTCTCAAAAAACCAAAACCTGGGCCCGGGGATTTAGCTCAGTGGTTCTGGCACCTGTCTTGCAAGTGCAAGGACCCGGATTCGATCCCCGCTAACCACATAACAATACTGGGCGTGGAGACTCACCCCAGCAGCAACCAGTACCACATACCACAGTGCTGGGTGTGGTGGCTCATGCCTGTAATCCCAGCACTCAGGAGGAAGAGGCAGGAGGATTGCTGTGATGTGAGTTTGAGGCTCAGCTCAGGGCCAGCCTGAACTACAAAGGGAGACCCTGTCTCAAAAAAACAACAAAAAAGCATTTTCTACCATCTGTTGGATTACTAGAATGGTTATTTCTTATATTTACCTGTTATCTAAAATATTTTGTTTTCAAATGTAAAGGAATTTAAAACATCTATCAAATTACGTGTTGAGGTGGTCTAAGTAAATATTAGTCAAGCTCTGGGTGTACAAACTGCAGTCTGAGGAGAAGACTGAACCTGATGTCAGTGGCACCAACTAATAGGCTTATAGTCTAGACAGAAGAAAAAGGGAAAGAAGTAGGAATCTTTCTGTTTTACTTCTTTAGAGAAACTCTGGTTTTCAGCATTGCCTTTGGACCTTCATTGACAGTCCCTTCGGCCTTTTAGCACAGAATATCTTCAGCTTTTAAGTGAAGGCTCCTGAATTTTCTAACATGGACTCGCACTGTAACTGCACTGAGCCCCCGATCTTCAGTCTTTGACTGGCTCTCTCAGATGCAGACAGTTATTTTGCATTCTTCCAGCCTGATTCTGGAGGCAGTCATTGTAAGCCTACATGATTAATTCTTTGTGTAGAATCTGTTCCTCTCTAATGAACCCAAGCCAATACAGATTTTGATTCATGAAGAAGTAGGGTCATTACTCTGACTACCTTTGAGTCTAGAGGAGACAAAGGCAAAGAGACAGTTATGAATATGTGAGCAAGGGCCGGGGATTTAGCTCAATAGTTCTGGCAACTGCCTTGCAAGTGCAAGGTCCTGATTTCTATCTGGTAACCACATACAACAGTGTTGGGTGTGGAGACTCACGTCCACCAGCAATCAGCACCACAGACCACAGAGCTGGGTGTGATGACTCACACCTGTAATCCCAGCACTCGGGACGCAGAGGCAGGATGATTACTGTGAGTTCGAGGTTTGCCTGGAATACATAGTGAGCTCAGGACCAGCCTGAACTACAAAGTGAGACTTTGTCTCAAAAAAAAAACCAAAAAGAAAATAAAAAGAATATGTGAGCCAAACAGAAAAGTCGGCAGGATTGCTATGGATATAACCAACGATTGTTTCCACTAAAACAAATCAGTAATAGCCTCCCACAAAAAGGATATGGAAAATGTCCTGGGCACTTCAGCATATGTGTGGAGATCGACCTGTTCACAGTCATGGCTCAGCCTTAAATTTTTCCTTTTCTGGTAGAAAGGGGGCAGGATTTAAGGAGGAACATGTCTTTATTTGAACAGCTGGTCCTTCTAGGAGTAGAGCCTGGTATTTAAGAAGTCACTTATCTGATAGCCATAAACTCCTTTTAGATGAGACAAGTCCTGCCATGTTAAGAGGTGTGTACATAATAAGACCTTTGCCTAAAGTAAACTTGGTTGCTTCTGGCAGTAAGAGAACTACTGCAACTGCAGCTCTGAGGCACACAGGCCCCCCCTTACCTGGAAGGTCTACCTCATGGCTTAGGTATACCACAGGCTGTTGGGCAGACACTTGTTCCTTCCTCAGCACTCCCAAGGCCATGCCCTGCCTTTCATCAACAAGAACTAAACCTGTGTCCTATTGGCAGGTTCAGTGCTGAGACATTTAGAAGTGCTGGTTTGAGTTCCTGGAAAGCAACTTGGGAATCAGGTTCTGTCTTTTGGGCTTCCTTTATAAGCTGGTGGAGTGGTCACACCATTTCACCATATCCTGCTCTCCAAAGGTGACAGAAGCCCATTAGTCCTAAGAATCTCCTTAGCTGTTTTAGAGCTTTGGGCTCTAATTGGTTTAATTCTTTCTTTCCCTACTCTCCAATTTTCTTTAGTTATAGTAAGACTGAAATATTTTACCTTATGGTTGTCAGATAACTGACTTCATAAATACCAGTTCCAAAATTGTGCTTTAGATTTAGAAATTTTTTTTTTTTTTTTTTTTTTTTTTAGGTTTTTTGAGACAGGGTCTCGCTTTTTGTGGTTCAGGCTGGCCCTGAGCTCAGCCTCAAACTCACATCACAG
>PVIR01046750.1:0-10123 GCA_004026965.1 Petromus typicus
AAAAAAAAAAAAAAAAAAAAAAAAAAAAAAAAAAAAAAAAAAAAAAAAAAAAAAAAAAAAAAAAAAAATCTTATATGCATTTTTTAAAAGTTAATTCACTCTTTTCTGTATTTCCTTGTAATAAGGTTGCCGAGGCTGGGGAAGAAAAAAATGGAGAAGCAGTTAAATTAGAATATCAAATAAAATGAGAAATATTTCTTATAACTATGTCATATTTGGGTCATATTCATACTAAAAACCACATTTGTTATTTATGTCTATTAATCTAAATTTGTCTTGGAAGCAGAACCAAATTAGGACACCAACTACATGGCTAATATTATTATTATAATATTTTCAATGCAATTTTACATATATGATTTTTATTTGCCAGGAAACAAGGACAACTTACTCAGACAACTTACTTGAATTTAAGACTTACTTACTGGGATTTATGTACTTGGATTTGAACATGCTTTCCCTGCCCTGTGGGATCAACAACTGGGATTATTGCCAACATCTGCCCCACCCTGTGAGATTTTAAACTACAAGATTACTGCACTAAAATGATTGGCCTTGGGATTTACTGGGACCTAGTGGGATTAAGGATGTCTGCCTATTTCTATGTAACCTTCAACTACAGAGATTATTATGGGACCACCCTGTTTTATGCATGCTGGGATTATTGGTTGAAGGCTTTTTACCAAATAAAGGTGCAGGGGAGCTCAAGTTATAGGTTCTTCTGCTCCTGCTTCTGCTGCCACAGTATCTAGCCTTTAGCTGCTGCTATTCAGAGTAGCAAAAGTTGAGCCCAGGCTCAGCCTTTTTCCTCAAAGTTTTGACTTAGTTGTTAGTTGGTTATTAATCCTTTAACTGTGGGACTATCGGAGAATTGGAATTCACCACAAGGGTTCTGACTGAGCCCTCTTCCCCGGACTCACACATTATTTTTCTACATTTTATTATGGGACCACATATTGAGCACTGAGAGATTTTTCCCTTACTACCTAAGATGGTTGTGGAGGAGAATGTCCCCCGGAGCCTCATGTGCTCTGGGGTGAAGTTTCAGGAAAGTTTTTGGATTGTTGAGCCACTGTATTATGCTGTTGGATGTGGCTTTGGAGAGTGGGACCTGGTCATATCAAGAAGTCACTGGGGGTGTGACCTGGAAAAGAATATTCCCCAGCTTTGGGCAGACCAAAGGAAAATATCCTTTATGCCAGAATTAGCAGATACACTTTAAACTGGCTATTTTACTCTTACAAATTTGCTCAAGAAAATTCAGGGAAACACATATAATAATCTAAATCATATATATTATACATTGTACAAAAGTAAATATTCTAGACATATGATTATTGATATGTACATGTGCATTTTTAATTTAATATAATTAGATAAACTTTAAGATGAAAATATCGGTGAATATAGGAGAAAGAAGAACATACACAAAAAAGATACAATCGCTGAGCTTTATACACACATGGATACTATTAAAATATTAAACTCATATTTAATGCATTCCACAAAGAAGAGGAGAAAAGAATACACCAGAAGAAAATGTGTAAGTGTATATAATACATGCAAAACAATTTAATTTTTAAAAATAAAAAAAAATTAAAATTCAGAAAAGTTTGTAATGCATTAGAAAGATATATTAATAGAAATATTGATAGTTTCTAATCATAAATGTAATGTTCAAAGTTAGTATAATGTGAAAATACTGAAAACAGCAAATACATACAATAAAATGTCTACTCACATGTCTATTATCAACCAGATAATGACTAGAAAACAGTAAACCAATGCTTTTTAAACAATCAAATGAAAGATTTTGAATTCCGAATTCTATATCTGGTGAGTAGCTCTCAAGGATAAAGCAAAATAAAAGTATTTTTAAATAATAAAACAAGAAATGTGTTACTAACAAGTGACAGTATAAGAAATGCTAAAGGAAATAAAGTTAAAGGAAATCTTTCAGGTTAAAGGACAATTTTCAAGGTAAAATAATGTTTGTAATTCAGAAATAATGGAGGGATTTGGAAAAGATAAACAAAGCACAGAGTCACAGAAGATTTATGAAAGTAATATAAGAGAAAATCGATTATTGTTACCAAATAATAACTAACTAAATATTTAGGTAAAACAGTTTCAACCCATACCTCATATTATAAAAAAAATATTTTGGGATTTATCAGGAACTTTATATTATCTAGAAATACAAATATTGGAAGTGAAGACTTTTTATTAGAAATTTTATGAGGTAAAATTATTAAAATGTATTAATTAGACTCCATCAATGTTCAAAATATATATTAAGATAGTATGTTCTTAAAAAAATAAGCAAGAGAGACTAAGATAAATATTTACAAGGCATATTTGATGAAAGGCAAGACAATAACAGACTTGAACTAAACTTTTAAACCAATAAATAACGGCAAAAATTAGAATAGACAACATAGTGAAGAAGACATATAATGGTATGAGTAAGTCTTTTGAATATCTATTAATTAACTTTATACATTATTCAATTATGTGGTTCCATTACAGACATATTAGGATTCCTAGAATAACTAACACCAGTTGGTAAGGCTATATAGCAACTTTATATATTCATGGTGGTGGTCTATGAGTTTAACCAAAGAAGATACAGAAGTTCCATTGAAAATTATAATTTCACCTTATCTATCTATAACATTATGATTTTCTATCGACTTATAAAAATAAATGAAACCCATAAAAACTTAGACAAGAGGGCTCATATTTTTTTAAATGAAAGAAAAAAATTTCAAAAAATCTTTAAAGTCTGTGTAGAAATAATAAATTGTTTACAATTTCATTTTCTTATACTAGAGAAAAGATATGATATTTACACATCTGTGATCTTTTTATTTCACTTATGAGGATGTCCTCAAGGTAATATATATAGTTGATATTGTGGAATAGAAAATATTTAAAAGGAAAGAAATTGTAGGGGTAAATAACAAGGGGGAAATGAATGTGATAATAATAAAGAAAAAAGAAAACAAATATTATGTATATAGGAGAGTGGGCAGTTGCAAGGTGGGAGAAAGGGCAAAAATGAGAATCAAGTGTCATATTCTGGTACAAACTTTCAATGTTGAATGCGATGATGATGTGTATTCATAACATACCAATAAAGATTTAAAATAAAATAAAATAAATTGTTGTTGGGCATTAAATATTTTTTTTTTATATTTGAAGGACTGAATTTTAATGTAATATTAAAAAAAGAGTCTCCAATAGAATTATCTACCATATACTTTAATATATTTAATTTCAAGATGGGAAAAATCTATAGAAAATAAATTGCTGAAGTGTCTCAACCTGGGATTTTGGTGACAGAAATAAAGAAGGGGGGGGAAATATCAGGATGATGATAGTTTTTAATTTTCTATACTGTATCTGTAAAGACTTGGAAAAAATTAATATATTTGTGTGATTTATTAATGCAATTTCACGTAATTTTGTCAAATTAAACAAAAATCATATTATTCACCTCTCCTTAATGATTTCATAACAATGTACTTTGGAAATACACACAACATTCACAATGTGCTATGAAATACATCCAACATTTAGATGCCGTAAAGGACAACTAAGAAAGATCAACAGATAAATGACTGGTTAATATACCTAGACAAATGATAATCAAGTTAAATTATGATTATATTAGTATGCACCACAAAATGCTATCAACTTTGTATAAAATCATCTTTAGAAGAAAAGAAAAGTAAATCTCAGTGGTCCTATTTATTTTCCTTGTTCCTACTGAATTCTAAAAAAAAATTATAAGTGGAGATTCTGTGAGGAGTCTGCTGTGCTGTTTTATAGGCTAACTTCATGTAATAAAGTAAGTTATTATTATTTTCCTTTTGCTTTAAGACAAGGTGTCACCAAGTTGTCAAGTGCTCTCTCATTGAGCCGACGTTGCAACCCTCCTGTTTCTGATTCCCGGAATTACAGGGGTTATATAGGTCCAGTCTCCCTAGTCTGGAGATCTATTTGAATTGGATAGCTTTCTATTTTTATTTTGGTAAGGATATATCTAGTTAATTCAAATGAATCAGTGGATTTATGGACAATATTACTTTTTTTTCCCAGAATAAAATGTTTTACTTTCAAGTGTCTTAACTGACCTTTGAAAAATTTGGGAGTTAAAATTACATTAAGATTCCTTCCAGTGCTAAAATGAATTTCATAACAGTTTTATAAAGCGGATTTACCAAAGGGATATGAGGAAATTAATACTTTTTAACAAATAGCAACTAACTAAATATTTAGGAAAAATGGTCTCAAACTATAACTCATATCACAAAAAATATTGTGAGATTTATCAAGAATTTTAAAAATATGATTGTGTTACATCTTACTGACATTTTATATGAATACTTTTATATATAGTACTTCTCTTTTTTCTGTGAGCATGTGGAAGTGCATGTAGGCATGTGTGTGTGTACACGTTAAATTCATTATATTGTAATTTATAATTGCTACATGAGCTTTATAAAATCTTTGACAAAAATATAATAATTTTTCTTCCAGTAACATTTTTTCCTTACTATATTTGCTCAAATGAAAAGAATAAAGTAACTAGAGAGAATGATAGATGAAAATCCATAGGCATCGTGTTAAACCAATCATAACCACACTGTGAATCAGTGTTAAGTTATACAGCAGGCCAGCTTCAAAGATCGTTATCAAACTGTGTGAGGATAACTGAAACCAGTAACAGAGTAAACACTGCGTTAGGATAATAGGGTACTGACAGGGCAAATGCCTTCCAGCTGAATCAGTTTTCCATCCCTGGAAGATTTTGAAATGGAGAATTAAGCTTTGTCTACCTCAGGGTTACTCAGTCAGAATGTTATTTCTGCAGATGAGCTTGCTGATATGACACAGAAACGCGGAGATAAGCCTGATAGTGTCCTGGCGCTTGCAGGCATGAATCCTGCACATCGAGCAGGCTGGGTCAACCCTAAATCCTCAGTTTGTTCTAGACAACTCCAAATAGAAAACACTGCATATGTGTAGAACAATATTTGATGAAAAAATAAGCCGAGCATGCACTGTGGAGTCTTATGACACAATAGAGAAATGAATCCCTTAGGGGCCCCGGGGAGAAATTCATAAATATGTAAAACAGTTAAGTCTTTGGGAAGTATATTACTTTGTAGTATTAGATTTAGAAGCGGGTAAGCTATAGCTTTCTTTTATACTAGAGCTTTGTAAATGGAAACAAAACTTTTGATAAATAGCACAGACATAACAGCAAATAGAGAATCAGGGGGTGTACTCTATGAACTGACTCTAAACTAGCATACTTCCAACACTTATTATCAGTTCATCCATATCTAACGTGCTAAGGATTTGTTTTTTCTTCAGCTAAACCATAAATGCAAAGGAATATCTACTTATCACATCTGGTTATTCATTTGCATGTAATAACATGCTGCATTTTTAATCTTCAGTTAACTTTCTCCAATTCTCAGCACACAAAGAACATCTTTGTGCCATTCCAAAATATAAATTGGCCTAGATGACTCCAGCTTTAATTCAAGCAAAAAATATACCGGATGATTATTTATTCTACTGCTTCAAATCACATTATGTATTCCAAATTGAAATGTATGTGGTTTTAAATAATTTGCTTTTAGAATAATGCTTACTCCTAAACCTACGCACAGATAAGAGATCTACCTATATCTGTGAACATAACTCTGCTTTATTATGCTGTTCTGAAAAGGAATTCTCCAAAGCTATAAAACAACAAAATAAATGCATGTTTAAGTGCTCTATCTTTTCAACTGTAATGCATTTATCAAGCAGGGCCTAGCACATGCAGCAGCAAACACAGCCCTTTGAGCACAACAGGCACACAAGAGTTGACTCCACTATTCTCATTAATTTCATAGATTACTTTTCATTAAGATTACAGACAATATGTGCAATTTATATGAATGAATATAATGTGAATTGACTGAATTGTTACAAAGTATCATAGACGCAGTAGATGATATGCTCAAATTTTAAATGACAAGTGACCATCATGTTTTGTTATATTTAATATACTTTTCACTGCCCTTTTATCTTAGTATGTTTGTGATACATAATCCACTGTTAGTAGGAAATATATATCCCACCTTGATCCACTTACTGTCCATTTCCTTTTTCTACTTCTCATCAGAATCTGTCAAAAGAAGGAGAACAGCACGTAATTTTTATAAACAGACACTCAGACTAAGAAGATATTTTGTATTTAGCATACTGATAACTCTATTAAACCTCTACTAGTGTACTAATATGCTTTACTCTCCAACACCAACAGGAGTATTTGTTAAATATTAAATACTTCAGATTGAGCACCTGGAAATGAGGTTAAACTATATAATTAATAGAGAGCAAATTTAATTTAATAAAATACATACAATCTAAGCAAATATAAGTCAACAAGTGACTTACTACTAAAATTATAAATATCAATTACAACACTACATATTGACAGGCAGTAAAAATGTGGAAGTTTCATGAAATTATTTATCAAACGTTGTCATTGTTTAAAATGAACACATCACCTTTTTCCAAGACAGGATATCTTCATGTGGGTCACACAGCAGTCCAAAGTGGCCTTGCATTTACAATCACCCTGCCTCCACCTCCTGAGCAGTGGGACTAGAAGTATGTGTCACTTAGCCCACCTAACTTAATATATTAAATTTAAAAAAATGTAACATGCTTGAAATTTTTGTTAAAACTTCTTGAAAAATAACATATGAATATGTGAGACAGAATAATCTACCATGTTCAACAATACTCATCTTTGGTTCTCACTTATGTTGAGTTTTCAGGTTCTAAAAACAGTAGAATTGTCTCTTTCTGCCTACTTTCAACTACATAGGGTCATGTAATAACTTTTGTAAAAGATGCATTTGTGATAGAGTGACAACACATTTAACTTTCTATGCTCAGGCATGGTATTGATGATTTCAGAGTCTTAAGTCCTTTCGTCATTGTCTGCAGTAGTGAAGAGGTCCAAGTTAGGTGTTCTCCTTTCCTATGGCGAGGGCTCCTTCAGCTAGAAACTCAAAATAACTCTGCAGGGAAAAATTGTTTATCAAACCTCATTTAGATTTACCATGTGACTGAGTATTGATGCTTTGTTTTATTTAAGAATATAATTTATGATCTTTAATATCACTAAATAATCTAGCTGATCCTGACTGAAACTATGGCTTTTGGACAATAATAGTCAATTGAAAATAATTAAGGATTACTGATAGTTAAAGTCAATTGTTTTAGAAGTTCTAGAGAAAAAATCCAAACATTATCTGGAACACAAAATACCTAGAATAGCAAAAGCGATTCTAAGCAACAGGAACATGGTGGGGGGGATTACAATCCTGTACCTGAAACTATACTATAAAGCCACCATGATAAAAAAATTACATGGTACTGACGTAGTAACAGACCTGAGGATCAGTGGAGTAGATTAGAAGATCCAGAAACTACTCCAGATACACTAAGCAACCTAATCTTTGACAAAAGAGCCAAAAATTCTCACTGGAGGAAAGACAGCCTCTTTAATAAATGGTGCTGGGAAAACTGGGCCTTAACTTACCAAAGACTAAATTAAAACTATCACTTTTACTGTGTACCAAGCTGAAATAAAAATGGATAAGAAACTTAAATATTAAAACAGACACACTAAACCTGCTTCAAAACAGGTTAGTAAAACTCTTGAAGACATTGGCTTAGGGAAAGACTTCCTGGACAAAACCTCTATAACACAAGAATTGGCAGAAGAAATCAACAAATGGTATCTCATTCTATTTAAAAAATGTCTGTATAGCAAAGGAAATGACTAACAGAGTGAAAAGGCAGACAACAGCACGGGAAAGAATCTTTACCAGCTGTTCCTTAGACAAAGGACTACTATTGAGAATTTGTAAATAGCATAAAAAATCAGCCCACTCAAATTTAAAGACAGAGTTCAAAACTGGGCATCTAAAATGAACAGATACTTTTCAGAGGACGAAGTTAGAGTAGCTAAGAAGTATATCAAGAAAGCTCAACATCATTGGTCATCCGAGAGATGCAGATGAAAACAACACTGAGATTATATCTCACTCCACAAAGAAGGGCTGCCATTTCAGAATTAGCCAGCAACAAATGTTGGCAAGGCTGAGGGAAAACAAAACAAAACAAAACAAAACAAAATAAAACAAACAACAACAACAACAACCACAAGAAAAAACAGCCATTCTCCACTGTTGGTGGGAGTGTAGACTCATACAACCTCTGTGGAAGTCAATGTGGAGATTCCTCAAAGAGCTAGAATTGGAGGTTCCACTTGACTCAACCATTACTTTGCTAAGTATATACACAAAAGAAATGAAAGATGCATATCACAGCAACATATGTGTACCCATGTTTATAGCAGCTCAGTTTGTGGTGGTTAAATCTTGGAAACAACCCTAATGTTCATCAACTTCAAGCTGGATAAAAAAGATGTGGCTCTTTTATAGAATGGAGTATTACTCTGCCATTAAATATGAAAAGATTGAATCATTCATACTCAAATGGATGTGCCTTGGGGACATCCTCATAGGTGAAATAAATAAGTCACAGGTGTGTAAATATCGTAACTTTTCTCTAGTATGAGAAAATGAAGATGTAAATGAGTTCTAGTATGTATAGTTGATATTGTGAAATAGAAGCTATTTAAGAGGAAAGAGGGTGTAGGGGTAAATAGAGGGGGAAATGTGGTAGTAATAAAGAAAAAGGGAAACTAAGCTTATGTACATAGGGGGTGGGAGGTTGCAGAGCAGAGGGGAAAGGGAAAAATGAGGATCAAGTCATGCCATAATCTTGTACAAACTCTCAATTTTGAGTGCTATGATGTGTATTCATAATAATGTACCAATAAAGAACTGCATTTAAAAATTTAAAAAAAATTTAAAAGCAGTTCTAAAGTCATCTTTGAGATTTCTCAAGATGTCAAAGACATCACTGGAAGAAATCAATCACAGTTTTGTGTGTATCCCCTTCATTATGGAAAAAAAGTAAAAATAATATTAATAAAATGCTGTTCTAAGAAAGCTTTTATCATTAAGAAGATTATTTTTTATAAATTACTATGTAATATAACTAAATTGATTAACTGGATTGTTGAAAGTATTCAAAATTTTAAATATATTTATAAGAAAAATGTACATCTAAAATATTTTATTTATTATATTATATTTTCTTCATTATTTTGTCTACCCACCTAGAAAACATAATTAATAAAAGAATAATTTGAGTAATGAATAGATTAATAACTCAGGATTATATAAATATTTATATATCTAAATATTTATGTTATATATAAATACACATATTTAATTATATTTACTGTAATTGGTTTAAGTTTCACAGCCAAGGCTTGAGACAAGAAGTGAGAAAAAATTAATGTTACATGAAAGAATTTGTCTGAGAAGAAAGAAATTATTTTGAACAAAAAACAGACATGAAGGTCATTTCTTCAGGAACATGTTCAGTGATTTATGGTCTACTTTTGAAGAGTTCTCTGCAAATAAAGGAAAAAAGTGTTATAAAGAAACCACACAAGAATAATAAATTACGTTTACAGTGTAAGGAAAAAATCGTGTATTCTAACTCATAACGAAATTCACTGGAAAGGGGATTTGAATGTAGAATGCTAAAATGCCCATGATACTAATGTTTAGTTTGTGTACTTGAAGAGCATTAGGCAGGATACACCAGGAGTTGGGGAAATAGATTCAGATGATACAGATATATAAAGTCAGATGATATAGATGTATAAAGCAGATAGATATATAAAGTTATATATATATATATATATATATATCACAAACATATATATATATCTCATATATATGATGAGTTAGTATATATATGTAATAGATATATGTCATATATATATACATCATATATATATATATATATATATACATCATAAATATATATGATGAGTTAGTAAGCAAATGGAGTACTTTGAAGGTGTACAGAGTATACATAATTTATTCATTATCCGGTTCAGGATTCTGAGAATCTAAAATAAGACAGTGCTTTTGTTCATTCAACATAATACTATAAAAAC
>PVIR01046752.1:0-10124 GCA_004026965.1 Petromus typicus
TCAACTATTCAGCATATATTAAAGACCTACTTTTTCCATTTCTTCAGAAATGCATTTAAGCCCCAGAAGCAAAACGGATTAAATTATCAGAGGAGATATTATGTATTTGTTCCTCCTTTTGAAATGTACTATTTATCTCATCAAATAGTTTTACATTTATATCAACATTTTTCCAAGTCCACCATAACCACTGTAATCCAGGGAACCAATGTATGTCTCCTGTCATGACCATGAACTTTGTCTTGCTAATACTCTTTTGTAAGCTTCTCTCTCAATACCAGCCCATGTCTGCATTTTGAAGATCACTTCTAGACAATCAGAAATGTACATCTTATCAACATATCAGATGGAATTTTGGCTATGTCACTCCATTCATAAAGCCACTCATTGCTTTGTACTTTACTAATTGCATGGCATGGTTTTCTAGAGTTGGATTCGAGTGGTTGGTACCTTAAAGTCTTTGAAAAGTAGTAACTTTAATTTGGTTAGTCAGCCTCCTATAACATGTGTCTAGTATATTCTGATATTTATTTTAATTATGTAGTCTTCATTTTTGATGGAATAAATAGAAGTAAGAACAATATTATCATGTTCAATTCAAAATGCTGAAAAGGTTAAGGAAAAAAATTAGTTGAGGCATACTAATAGTTCAGTTTTATATATTTATGATATATTCAGGGGAAGATGTCAGATGATTTCTTGAAAATGCAAGTAAAGTTGCTACAGAAATCTCTACCATACACACACACACAGTTGCAATATGTTATAAAAAATATAGTGAGTGCTTAAATTTTTAAAATTTGTTTCAGTGAAAGGGATGTTGACACTAATCCTCTCCCCAAAAATACTTCTCTGTACTTCAAAACATTCACCAATCATTCTCATAATTTTCTGAAGCAATTTCAGAAATCCTCTTTTGTCTCTCTAGTTACACTCTCATAGGCCTCAATTTCCTGAATCACTCACTGTCACTTTGAAACTGGGGAGAAGTCAATATTTGCATGTTACCAGAACCAGCGAATGAGGTGAATGAACACACATTGCAGTATTTGCATAAGCCTGCCCTGACACTGAGCAACAACCTCATCATATTTTTTATCATATCTCTTAAAGATCCTCATTAAATATGATTTCCAGAGCTGAAGATAATAAACAGGCACCATATATGTTGATCTGTTCTTATATGTCCTACATCAGTGTGCACAAGGGAGCTCACCTAGTTAGGAGGTGAACACAAAGAAAGAAGGAAATAGACCTGAAGCCATAACACAAAATAATGTAACATTATGCCTTAAACAGTTCAAATAAGACTACGGGGAAAGCTAGGGGTGGTAATACTAAAGAAAAAAGAAAACAAATATTGTGTAAATAGGGGGTGGGGGCATGCAGGGTGGGGGGGAAAGGGGAAAAATGGGACTCAAGTCATGTCATATTCTGGTACAAACTCTTAATGTAGAATGCTATTATGATGTGTATTCATAATGTACCATTAAAGATAATAAAAAATAAAATATTCATAGAAAGAAGAAATACAGGTATGATGATGTTGGAAGGAGAATTTTGAGTCCACAGAAATTCATGAGTAGATGATTATATAATTTTTTGATAAATGTCTTTCAGGTAAAATAAATCTCTTGTAGATTTTATAGTATAAAAACCATCAATGATCTTGAAATGAACAACTTAATCAGAATGAGGCCAGATGAACTAATAACATTGGAGAAGGAATAAAAGAGAAAGTTTTGTTAATACTTTTAATGAAATATACTATTTAAACTATGATAAAGAGTTCAAATAAGCAAAGAATAAAACCTTTTGATAATGAGGATTACATTATAAGATTAGGTTAAATATATTACATGCTTAATAAATGTCATCCCTTACATCAGAAGATTAATACTTATTCTCAAAGCTTTATATGTTTGTTTGTGGTAGGATAAAATATTGTTATATTTTTGTCATAAATCATGTACAATAAATATGTACAAATTAATTTTCATGTGTTGGTGCTACTTTTTTAAAAGATGATACCCAAGTCTCAGTTTGACACTGTAACTAAAGATTCAATTAATAGGACAAATATATTTTTTTCAGGGAAAAGTAAAGAAGAGCTTGCATTTAAAATAACATTGAAGTTACTATACTGCATGAGATCACTGGAGATCATAAACCCTGAATGTCAAGTGAAGAATGGACAAGAACTGGCTTGCTTTTGTGGACTTAGCAATACAGAGTTACCATTGATCTTCTTTTCAAGGTAAGCAGGAGTTAGAAGTCTGATTAAAATGGATTGAAGAATATTTGGTATTTAGGACAGAGAATGAATAATAAGCACGGTAGATACTCAGGTGAGAATGTAAGCAGGAAAAGACAGACATATTGAGGGCTGTGATTTGAGGTAAAGATAGTATAAATCAAACATGTTTTCCTTTTCTTAAAAAAATGGAGATAATTGTAATGTTAGTCATGAGCCTCAACATCAAGAATTAAAAATGCCTACTAGATTAAGAAAGGATGCCTCTGGAGGTGTCTGGATGGTCATGGAAGTGTGACATTTGGTCCTTAGTTCATTTTTCTCCAGAACTAATCCCCTGCTCTACTTCTTCTGAGTCAACATGAAATGAACAGCTCTGCTCCACCGTGTGCTTCTGCCATGGTGTCTCTGCATGAAAAACAGCTAGGCATAGATTGAATTTTTGAACAGTGAACCAAATCAATACTCTTTACAACTTTAAATTGTAGGTGTTGGGTATTGTGCCGTAGTAATGGGGAAGTAGGGTCATTTCTGTGACTATACCTGATTGTGTGATTTACATACATTTAGAACAGGCTTAAGAGCCATTTGGAAAAATTTAGAGATCCAGGCTGGAAAAACTAGAATGCTCTAACCAGAGTATGATGGGTGATTCTGGTCAGACCTGTGATGACCAGAATGCTGACTGAAACATAGACAGTAGGCCAGAGATTTAGCTCAGTGGTTCTGGTGACTGCTTGGTAAGGGCAAGGCCCTGAATTCCATCCCCAGTATCCATGTACTACAATGCCCGGCATAGTGAGTCACAGCTGCAGTCCTAGCACTCACGAGGCAGAAGCAGGAGGACTGCTATGAGTTTGAGGCTGGCCTAAGCTACTTAGTGAGTTTGGGGCCAGCATGAACTATAAAGTGAGACCCTGTCTCAAAAAAAAGAAAGAAAGAAGGACAGACAGTAAAAGGCAGTCTTAGAAAATTTCAATTGGAAACAAAGATTCTATTCTCAGTTGGTGTGTTACATTCTGGAAAAAAAACATTGTCTATATTTTGCTCATGTCCTAAGCCTTAGGATACTGAGATGAGGGTTGTGGACAACCTAATTCTTAGGAAGAATGTGCAAAGTACCCAATATTCAGACTTCTGCATGGGTAATACTGACTGCTTTTAGTCAGATGTATAGTGAGAGTGTAGAAAAAATTAAAAATTTAATTTTGGCCTAGAAGGAGCCACCTATAAATTTGGAGGAAAAAGTTGGAGAAAAAAGAAGGTGTGGTTGCTTCAACTAGTGCCCTTAAAAAGAAAACAAATACCAGGTGTAAATGGAAGAAAAAAAGATGCCTTAAAGGTATTTCAGAAATAATGAAGACCCCTCCCACTCTAGACTCCAAGTTTCAAGAGTATCATCCTTTCATTGGAGAAAAGAAAGCCTGCCTAATAAGGCCTTCCGAAGGAATTGTTTCTGTGGGATTCATTTCATTGTACTCAGCATTTCAAATGCTCAGAGGCTGCTGTGCAGTAGTCTCAAGGGGCCTAGCCACTGCTTCCACATACAATAGACCTCCTCATTGTCTACATTATGCTGGTTTTAGTGGTATGCAGAGTGCAAGACTTGTGGGGTCAGAGAGACTTTCTCAGATTTCAAATGAAGACTTTGAAAGCCATGTAAGAAGCTACAGAGAGGGCAGTGTATGAAGCTGTGGAAAAGAAGCTAAAGGTGCGGTAGAGACGCTAGAGAGGTGAAGGGCCAGATATGTGAAAGGCCTACCAAGGGCAGCTGCAGGCTGTTAGGAGAGAATGCCAACAGGCAAGGCTATGAGATTCAGCAGAGAAAACCAGAGGGGTGGGACTGTCTGGGTCTCACATTTTACCACACTGTGCTTTGGTGGCCAAATACAGAGCTTCAAGGTTTAATGTGTGCTATACTGTATTTCTGTCTTGCTTTGGTCTGATTCATTTAAACATTTTACTCCTTCCTTTTGTTATGGAAATATTTACCTTTTGCCATTATACCCTGTGGTCAGGTAACTTAATTTTTTCAAAAATGTTCCCAGAAAAGAGTTTGCTTTGAGCTTCAGAAAAGACATGGACTTTTCAACAATGCTGGAACCATTGAAAAGGGATTATTGTTTTTGGTTATACTAAGATAGTTGTTCAATATAAGGCAGCATTGTGGAATTACTATTACTATATACTTTCTAGGCATTTAAATATAGTTTTAGATGTGTTTGGGTTCAAGGATAACAAGCTATATATTGTAACCATTAACCTTGATTTATCAACTTTATTGAACTAAAAATGCTTAGAAAATTAGTAAAGCATGCTAATGGGTATGTCTAAGTGGGTTACAGAAAATAGACCATACTTATAGTTTATTGTAACTCACCCTTTTCCAACACCTCCTCCCTGTTCTCCTTTCTGGATACCATCAACTTAGCAGCTGCACTTCACACCTAGTTTCTACAGTGATGTTTCTGCTTTGGAATCAGCAGACCATGACTGAACCCACTGAACTGGAGCCAAGCAAAACCTCTCCTTTAAGGTGTAGAAGTTAGGTACCACATCCCAGCAATGGGAAAGGTGATACATGCAGTTAGGAAAACTTCAAAAATATTTAGGCAACACATTTTCACTTACAAATATTGTCATAAAGTTAATGATTTTTACATGTTGAGAAATATATGAAATATATGAAACATAACCAAAGGGTTAAGAGTAAGAGCAGAGTAGCCATATGAATTTACTATTCCAGAGACACAAAACTATTTGGAGTATGCATAAGGTTGTAGGTCAGTTATATAAAAACTGATGCAAGTCTACTTCATTATTATATTAGAATCATCTCATATCCTGAATAGAAAAATTATAAATCTATTAGATATTTAATTTGTTTTCATCTCCACAAAATATTATTTACAATAATAAATATATTAGCATCTAGTTGCTGCACTCTATAGAATAGAGATCTCTATTTAATGACTTCTTAATCTAATCACTTTCTATTTAGAAATATCATAAAAAATCATCCCATTCAAATAAACAATGTAGCAATCCTTATTAAGCCTTTTATTTGCTTTTGATGTATTTAATGAGCATTTTACTTTCTGGTGTTAACTTAGGATTTTTTTTTTTTTTTTTTTTTAGTAAACATAATCCCTTATATACTCCAACTATTGTGAAAGAGAAAGAAAATTTAACTTGACAATATCAAAATGCAAACATGAAGAAGATATCATTTATGTACATAATTAAAAATAAAAACTGCATTCATGAGTTTAGTTTGACAGATAATGTGACACCATCTGTGAGAAATACAAAAAAAGGATGATTAACATACATTATTTACTTCCACAAGAGTTGCATTTCCTAGTGTGATCTGATATATTTGGCTCAGCAAAATGTTTCAAGCACATTTTATAAGTACTTAAATCCACAAAATCAAAACATTCTATATAAGACAGTGTTTTAACACCAGGTAAAATTGAAGAATGGCCAGTTTGCTAAATTATGAAATTTATATAGAGTGATTATATGTATTTGTCAAGATAAAGTATGGTGAACAAGAAGATAAAGAGGTATTATAAATGCTTAGAGTTCTTAAGACACTGGTACAGAAGAATGCTATAAAACATACTGATTCCAGATTTTGATGTCAGAGAGAAATGAGCTCTGAGTCATGACTTTGCACAATGAGTGACTGATTCTGGGTCAATAACATTTTCCCCTCAATTTCTTTATCTGTAAAACAGTTCCTTAACAGTAGCACTTATGTCACAGCTTTCTTTCAAGAATACTAGAAATGAAATGTTTAAAAACTTCACAGAAAATTTTAAAATTTCAGTTTCTCATTTTTAAGACAATTCTCAACATTTGTTAATAATAAGCTTTCCTATACGAGAAATAAAAGCTTCATCAGCTGGGGTCACCTGGGGCTGCCTGCCATTCTTCAGTATCCAGGGCTACCCACTGTCCAACATTAGCACGGGGTAACCACAGGTGTGAAGCCAGATTCAGATAACGGTGGAGAACAGAAAGACTGTCGTTCTGAGCTCAGGAAGATGGCAGAATGGTGAGCCTCAAAAAAGGCCTCATGGAGGCCTAAGGCTTGTGGAGAATTGAAGCTCACCTGGAAAGCTAAGATTGCTTCTGTGATGAAGATGCAGCAGATGACGATAGCTGGGATCAGCACTTCCTACCTGAACCCAGATTTAATGTGGCAGAGAGAGGGCTCAAACCTGCAGCAGAATACAGGTGGTCAGGGAGCTCAGTTCCAGCCTCAGACTGGAAATCAGCGTGAATCTCGGGGGACTATAGCTAGCTTCACTGAGAATTAGTGACTCAGCTCTGCCATTGCCTACATTGTCCACAGATGACAGCAAAGACACACACTGAAGGGAATTTTTTTCTTTTTACTTCTTTTCTGTTTTTTTTTCTCTTTTTTTCTTATCATTTCGTCCTTTTCTTCAGTTCTCTTCTTTCTTGTTCCTATTCCCCCTCATTTTGGTTTTTTTTCTTGATTGTTCTTATTTCTATAAGAGCATGAATACACTTTCTAGTTTTACTGTTGTCATTAATATGTTCTATTCTTTTATTTACAAATCTTTATTGGTACATTATGAATACACATCATCAGCGCATTCAACATTGAGAGTTTTTAATAGAATATGATATGACTCGATTCTCATTTTTTTCCCTTTTCCCCTCACCCTGCAACCCCCACCCCATATATACATAAGCTTTGTTTCCATTTTTCTTTATTACTGTCACATTCTTTTTCCCCTCTTTATTTACCCCAACACCCTCTTTCCTTTTAAATATTTTCTATTTCACAATATCAACTATACATACAAGAACTCATTTACATCATCATTTTCTCATACCAGAAAAAGATATGATATTTACACATCTATGACCTATTTCTTTCACTTATGAGGATGTCCTCAAGGTACATCCATTTGAGTATGAAGGATTCAATCTTATAGTTTTTAATGGCAGAATAATACTCCATTCTATAAAAGAACAACATCTTCATCCAATCTCCTACTGATTGACATTTTGATTGTTTCCAAGATTTAGCAATCACAAACTGAGCTGCAATAAACATAAGTGTACATATATCACTTTGGAATGAATCTTTGTAAAATTCTTTGTTGTATATACTTAGCAGAGCAATGGCCAGGTCAAATGGGACAGGAAAATCTCTTGGAGACATTGGCTTAGGGGAAGATTTCCTGGAAAAAACCTCTATAGCATGAGAATTGGCAGTAGAAATCAACAAATGGGACCTTATTCTATTAAAAAGCTTCTGTGCGGCAAAGGAAACTGAAAACAGAGTCAAAAGGCAACCAAAAATAAGGGTGAGAATCTTTACCATCTTTTCTCAGACAAAGGACTACTATCTAGAATATATGAAGAGCATTAAAAAACCAGCTCACTCAAGTTTTAAGGCCCAATTCAAAAATGGGCATGGGAAATGAACAGACAGAATTCAGAGGCAGAAGTAACAGCAGCTAAGAAGTATATGAAGAAATTCTCAACATCATTGGTCATTTGACAGATGCACATGAAAACAACACTGAGAGTTTATCTTACTCCACAAGAATGGCTGCTATTTCAGAATTAGTCAGTAACAAATGTTGTTGAGGCTACGGAGGAAAAGAAACCTTTCTCCACTGTTGGTGGGAGTGAAGGCTTGTACAACCTCCGTGGAGATTCCTCAAAAATTTGTTTTGTTTTTGCTTTCATGCCTTACTTCTTTCTTTCCATCTTGACTTCATTAGTTTCTAAAAGTTGACATGATTTCTGCATTTTCTAACCCAACTTCTAACCTTTCCCTTTCATATATTTCTCTATAGTCTCCCCCAAGTTTTTCTAAGTCATCATCTAGGAAGGTAAATTTGCTACACTGAAGGGCTTATTTACTGAAAACATACTTCTGGTATGTTTTCAATTTATTGACGTGTTGATTTATAAAATTTATATAATTTTATGCATATAATGTATAATTTATAAAATTTGATAATAATCCTAGGATTTTGATATATATTTAATCTCAAGTCTAGTTCATGGGGTAAAGGATGACAGATAAATAGTTACCACAGTTTGTCATTTTCTAAACTGTCTTTGATGCTATTATTGATACTGATTGCATTACTTTGGCCAGTATCACTCTAGTCAGTTTTTCAACCTGGAGTACTGAGACAGATTGTCAAGGGATTATGACTGAGATCAGCTACACCTACAGGACACCTCTGAGAAGTAGGATTCCTGTGGGTTCTAAATACTGGCAATAAAGATACTCGCAATAAACAGAATAAAAGCATTAACCCAGGAATTAAATAAAAAACATTATCAACAACAAAGAAAAATGAGAAGACATCTAAACAAGACAAAAACCCAGGCTTTCAAATCCCCACAAGTAGACCCAGGGTGCAAAGAGATTGAACAGTCAGAGAGTCACAACACAGACTGCCTGAACTGAAACAAGGGAGATAATGAAAGAAGTTCTGGAAAAAGTGTGATCAGAAATAATGTTCGTATTCATTAGATCAAACTGGTTCATCTTTTTTGTTTTGAGAACTGATTTGATTTTGAATAAAAGATGACTGCCTTAACTGGGTATGTGTATAAGGAAATACACTAAATTTTCTGTCAACTCAGTATTTTAACATAAGACTTGAAAGTTATTATAAAATGTAGCTATGATACTCTGATATTTTTGCCAGTGAATTTCTCTATTTTGGTAGATTTTGTATTGTAAGGTGTGTGTAGGACTGTAAATTTGTACTATGATCATCTGCTGTTGATTCATGTTTGAAAAATGTGTTAAAAATTTTGATTCATTCCTGTTCCATAAAGTTTTGAAACATTGCATATCTGTTTACATAGGTGACAACTTTTCTTTAACTTCAACTTCAAATTGATTTCATTCATATGCACTGTGATGTCTACAAGATAACAAAAATAAGGCACATTGCCTTTTTCTTTGTTTTTTATTATTAACTACATATTTGGCAAAAATTTCTTGGACTTTAAGAAAATATTTAATTAAAATTAATAGTAGAGTGCATCTAAAAGAAAAAGAAAACCTCTGCCATGCTGAATCAGAGTGCTCTGGTGAATAACACAAGATTATTAAACTCATTTTCATCTAAATCTCCTAAAATTCCATGAACTGTTAATGATTTATAATATCTATCCTGTAGACTGTGCAACTGTAGTAATTGACAATTTAATAAGTCAACTACAAACTTATCATTTTTATGGCAGAGTAGTACTCCATTCTGTAGAAGAACCACAACTTTTTTATCCAGTCTCCAGTTGATGGACACTTGGGTTGTTTCCAAGATGTAGCAATCACAAACTGGGCTGCTATAAACATGGGTGCACATATGTCACTGTGATAAGAGTCTTTTAATTCTTTTGTGTATATACCTAGCAGGGCTATAGCCGGGTCAAATGGGACCATCAATCCTAGCTTTTTGAGGATTCTCCAAACTGATCTCCACAGGGGTTGTACAAGTCTACAGTCCCACCAACAGTGGAGAAGGGTTCCTTCTTCTCCGCAGCCTCGCCAACATTTGCCGTTGGCTGATTCTGAGATGGTAGCCATTCTATGTGGAGTGAGATGAAATCTCAATGTTGTTTTCATCTGCATCTCTCGAATGACTAATAATGTTGAGCATTTCTTCATATACTTCTTAGCTGCTCTTACTTCTTCCTCTGAAAAATATCTGTTCATTTCAGATGCCCATTTTTGAATTGGGTCATTAAATTTGGGTGGGCTGATTTTTTTGAGCTCTTTATATATTCTAGATAATAGCCCTTTATCTGAGGAACAGCTGGTAAAGATTTTTTCCCACATTGTTGGTTGCCT
>PVIR01046753.1:0-10115 GCA_004026965.1 Petromus typicus
TTTTCTTTTCTTTGAGACAGAGCCTTGCTTCGGAATTCAGGCTGGACTTGAACTCACTAGGTAGCCCAGGCTGACCTTGGACTTGCAGTGACCTCTCTGATTATAGGTATGTGGCACTATGCCCAGTTCAGAAGTTGAATTTTCATCAGTGTGTCTCAGCCAATACCCCAGCTTCAAGTTTGGTTACCTGAACTTCAGAGATCCTTGTCTTCTCTCTACTCCATTTACTTCTCTCTCTCTCTAGCCTATACATCTTCAAAACTCAGAATGGACATGTTGAACTAGAAAATCCTCACTTTCTAACTTCAGTTCTTTAGTTACCAGCATTCATACTGTCAAACAGCATGTTTGTTTTTTAATCAAGACCTCTGAAAAATAGACAATCCGTTTTCCCTGAATTCACACACTTAGGGCTGGGATGTGGCTCAGTGGTAGAGCACTGGTCTAGCACGTTGGTGGCCTTCACTTATATCCCTCAGCCCCTCAAATGAAAGCAAAACACATTCCACAAATATTTTGGGGGTCTATCTATGCGCCAGGCCAACCTCACAAAGTTTTTTTAATGGAAAGGTGTTTCTGTTATTTGTGGCTGCCTACCAAGTCTCTCCCAGGCCTAGTGACTTCAAACATTTGGAGTTTACATTTCATAATTCTCTGCCAGGGACTGGGTCAGGCGGATCTTGAGCGCACTGGTCTCAACTGACGCCATCATCCAAGGTCACTCACTCCTCTACTAGTGGTTGATAGCTGGGCTGGGCTGAAGGCCCTCTCTCCCATGTCTCTCTCTCAGGCACTTCTCCAGTTGGAGAGCGTGGACTTGCTCACAGCATGGTACTCTTGAGTCAGGCAGATTAGTTAGAGCCAGTTTCCAAGAGTAAAATATGAACTAACAACAAACCTCTTGAATGTTAGGCCCAGAACTGACACAGCTTCCTTTTTGCCTCATTCTGTCAATCAGATTAAGAACTAGAGAGTCACCAGGCCAGGCCAGCTTCAGCCAAAGCAGGAATTAGCCTCCCTTCTTGACCAGTGGCACGGCATGTGTAGACAATGAGATGGCGGCCATTTTGGGAGACTGTCTACTGTGGAGGAGGGAGACGGTAAATAGACATCAGGAAAATACTCCATGGTACTCAGCTTCTCAGCGAATTGGAACAGGATAGTTTCACAGAAAATAATTAAATCACTCCTGTGTACTTAAGGAGCACGGGAAGGAGAAGAAGAGGTCAGAGCAGGAGGGGTCTGATGGGGGAGTTGGATTTTATTGCCAGCCCAGTTCAGAGAAAGCCACTGATGGGCTTCCGCAAAGAAGGGGCACCATGAGATATTAAAGGTCACTCTCTCTGCTTCATGGAGATCAGAGTGTGAGGTTCAAGTGCAAAAGCAGCAGGACCAGTGGGGGTGGGCGTGGGGGATGGGGATACGGCGACTCCATTGGCTGTAGGGAAGAGACAAGAGATGAAAGTTTGGGAAAGGGACCAGCAGGAAGTGCCACAGACCATGCTTATTCTGGTGGTCACTGTAGAGGCCTCCAGCCTGTTCCTCACCCACACGCAGCTGTCACTCAATGGTCTTCTTACACGTACGTCTTAGACCTTTCTAGATGATTTTCAACTCAGTATTTTTGCACACAATGGGACCCTTCATGTTGGGCTTTGCCTTTTCCCCCTTAGGTCCATTTCCCTTTGCTCCTGCAAGACTTAATTATTCACCATTCCTTGACTATGTACCCATTCATGACCCTGTGCCCGGCATGTACTCACTCCTTCCTGGAATCCATTTTCCCCTTCCCCTCCATTGCTTCGGCCATCAACTTCTGTCCCTTTAAACTGTATCTGCTTGCTTGGGGGACTTCTCTGTCTAGAAGTGCTCTAGACTTGGCAGCTCTACAATGGCGCTCATCGCCTCTCTTGCCCCCATTTGCCTATAGCTAGCGGCCCACCAGCGAAGGAGTGGGTATGAAGCATTGAGGAGAACTTTGAGGTTACCTTCATCTGTTCCTGTTGGAATGAAGGGTTGGCCAATTCTAGAATAAAAAATGATGCCAATTAAGAATTGTTTTTTAGCATGGTAGTTTCTGTCAGGCATAGCGACACGTGCCTGTTGTCCGAGCTCCTTGGGAAGATGAGGCCGAAGGATCACTTGAACCCAGGAACTTGAGGCTACACTGGGCAACATCGTGAGACTCTGTCTTTTAAAATATAAGAAGTAAATTTAAAAAATAGATTCCTGAGCCTCTCTTCAGACCCAATGAATCTGATGTTCTGTTGGGCAGTTGGTTATTGGGCCCATGGGATTCTGACAGAGCTGCGATGTCCACCCTGTGGCTCGGACCTGCAGGGTAAGCCTGCACTCCACAGTCCATTGACCAGGCCCTGTCGTGGGTCCCTTGCGTGGTGGGCATCGCTCCTGGCTCACCTGCGCTTATCCAACCCCTCCTCTCCTGGGTGTGTCTCACTGCCCTTCTGCCAGGTGCTAGGCGTTCCTCTCAGAGTGACCCCTGTCTGTGCGGTAACTTGTGGTCACTCTGTCCCTGCCACACAGACCCCACTGTCTCCCAGGAGCTTGTTAGAAATACAGACTCACAGGCTGCACCCCATCCCTGCCAGCTCGGCCCTCGCTGAGTCCTGCCCGTGTAAGAGAATAAGGAACAGAGCTTTGGAGGTCGGTTTGAATCTTCCCGGAGCCTTCCCGATGGACACACACTCACCACGTATTCACTCCTGCCTATGACCCTAGGCACCACGGTCACGGCACTTGGGACATCTCAGAAGCCGGGACCCCACCGCGCAGCCCCAGAGAACTGTCAGGTTTCTGGGTCCGAGAGCTCTCCTTCCTTCCAGACACTCCAAGAGTCAGGAGAGCATCTTCATCGCGTTCCTGTGGTCCCGCTCGTCCTCCTGTCTCTGTCCTTCTCTTCCCGGAGGGCACCCAGCCCCACACGAAGTAGTTTCAACATGCCAGGTCCTCCCTTGTGTGGCTTCTGAGGTAAGCTGGCTCTTCATTAGCCCTGGCTGCTTCTCTCCTGAGAAAACAGACGCGGGCTCCATCCATTCACCTCTTGGACGCACAGGAGGCCGGCCATGGTGGGCTCCAAGCCCCGGGCCCAGCCGTCTGCCTTTGCTGTGTCTCACCCTGCCTCGGACCTGCTCTCTGCCAGACACACACTTCTCACCTCACGGCGAGAGGGAGCCGGGAGCTGCGGCTGCCTCACTGCAGGCTCTGCCACCACCAGGGCGTCTGTCACCAGGCGAGTCCTGGGCTAGAGGCTGTAACTGAGGAGAACCGCGCCTGCCTCGTGTCTTCCATGGGTTAACTGCCAAGCCACGACTGTGCCTGGGTGTGGTGCACACACCCTCATACACTCTCACAAACTCAGGCACACACACACACTTGAGGCCCCTTTCTGTTGGACGTAGGTCCTGGCTGAGGCTCTGAGCCCAACAATGCAGAAAGGTCCTCCGGGCGTGCTGCTACTGGGAGACTGCTGTAACGCAGGTCAGACAAATGCGGCGGGGTCAGCCCCGGCCCGGCCCATCTCCACGGTGTGTACGGGCTCAGCTGTGTCCAGCTGCCACACCGAGAGATGCCAGGGCTCTGGACAAGGAGGAACTCAACCCCCTTGGCTCCCAGAGCGTTATGTACTCTACAGAGGGCCAGCTGCAGGCGGGCTGGCACCCGGCACACACGGGCGTTCCCTGAGGTGTCCGGGCCTCGAGCGAATTCCGAGGAACACGGGCCGTCCAGCCTGGCACGGCTCTGGACTTGCGCCTGCTGGGGCCGGGAATCTGAAGCATGCTGGGACATCTGTGGTGTCTTCCATTTATCCCCAGCCTGCTGAGCAAAGGCCCAGGATTCTGGGAAGCGTATGAGGCCGAGGAACACAGATCGTAGTTTTATTTTTGGAGTAATTAGAACACTTAGGCTAAGCGAGATTTTGAAACAGGATTACCTCTCATTGCTTTCACATGATTGTTGTGGCACACCTATTTGTTAGGCACAGGATTGAACACTATTTTGACCAAGCACTGGAGCATTGAGCCTCACACCCAGCCCTAGGACTTCACTTTGTGTTTTAGCCAATGGCCCTTTTCAGAGACGCAAGAACCAGACCCAGGAGCTCACCAGACCCTTAAAACCTAAAGTAGAACTAACTCAGCACTTTTCACTCCAACCGCTGGCCCGCCCTCCACCGGCCTTTCCCAAAACTTTCTCAGTACAGCCCTGTCTTGAGGATCTGCTAGATTCAACGAATTGGGGCTGCGTTTGAGAAATGGATTTTGTCCCTTTGGTTTCAGGGTAGCATAAATTGAGAACCACAAAATATGCTACGGCTCAAACAAAGAAGAGACAAATCTAAAGGCCACGAGGGGTGTGGGATTTGGCAACAGCTGAACAAAGGTCAAGACCAACTTCTCTGAAATTTTCTTGGCTTCCCCTCATAATTCCAATATGGCTGCAGCAGCTCCAAACTCAGGTCTCTGCGCAGCAGCATACATGTGAAGACAGGTAGAGGCAAGTACCTGACTTGTGTCTGAAGAGCTGGGAAAGCCTTCCTCCAAGTCCCCAAGCCTGGATTTCCTCACATTCCTCAGCCACAGGGCCGCATCACGTGCGCACGCCCGGAAGCTTTGACTTAACAGTGTTCCTCTCCGGAGTGAGGGAGACACACAGGTCTCATAACTGGTAAACCAAGGCAAGCGGAACAATGAGGATACTCAGCCTGGTCCACACCATTCCCCAAGTAAGAAACCATTTTACTCCTAGCCCGGATGGAGCTAGGAGTTCTTATTAACTTCCTGTAGTCACTGTGAGAAAAGCTGGGTCCCTTTATTGTTGTCCCCCACGACTCAGTGGTCTGGAAAGTTTTCTAACCAGACAGCCATCTTCCAGAGCTCAAACAACAGAGCCAGTTGGTGGTGGGAGGAAAGAGGCTCAGAGGGTCCAGGTTAGTAAGTGGGAGTCGCTACCTGCACTGCAGTTTCTTCTGCTGATCTTTCCCGCGCTCACTGCAGGGCCACCAGTGGGAATGAAAACGACCAGACCTCTGTGAACAGCGGCTGGAGAGGACCCACTGGGGAGGCTGAGACAGGACTCTTCCTCCCTTCCACGTGGGCCGAGGCATCCACGGAGCCAGGGCTTGGACCCTTCACCTCCCGCCAAGTCCCGTGAAGCAGGAGATTCCTTGGTCTGGAACCCACTTATGAGACATGTGCATATTTTACGCAGCGTGGAAGAGCAAACGTTCAAACCGGCGCTAAGCAGCAGGGAAGAGCCGCAGTGTGGCCATGCACCGTAAGGAACCGCTTAACGATTTCTTAATTTTATTTTCATCCAGGATAGATGCAATCATTATGTACTGGAAATGTTTAGTAATAAAAAGAAAAAAGAAAAGGATTTCACCCTTGGTTGGCTCTTAACTGAAAAAAGTTAACTATAATATTATATTCATATTTAAAATTTCTTTGGAAAAATTGATATATGGTAAATAATATTTTTTCATTGTTCAATTTCTTGGATGTGGCCACGGTCACGTGATTGTGTAGGGAAATGTTCTTCCTCTTAGAAGAGACATAGAAATATTTACAGGAGAAGTAGCTTATTTTTAAATGATTCAAGAAAAAAAATGTGCACTCACACATACAAGCCGAAAAGAGGACAGGAACATCCTAATAGCTGGTGAATCTAGGTGAAGTGGATATGCGTGTTTATTGAAGTATCTTATAAACTTCTCTGCAGTTTGCCCTTCTTCAAAACAAAATGTTGAGGAGGCCAGAAGGGAAGGCAGCGTGAGGGGCTGGAGCCGCTCTGCACCTGGACCTGCGGCTCTGCCCTTCCGGGGCCCCAGACCCACTGCGCAGGGCGGCTCTGGGCCGCAGCCGGGCCTCCTGGGCGGCGGGACCGGCCTCAGCGTCTCGGCTCCCAGCCTTCCAGCTCCGACAGCAGCTTTGCTTCCAGGAATAGTCCTGGGAAGGGCTTGGATTCGCTCCCACAGGGCCAAGGGGCCACTTCTGGGTCACACAAGAGCCTGGAGGGGGTGGTTTCGAACACATAGAGCACTTCAGGAAACGGGGGAGACGTGGGGCCAGGTGAACCCCAACACGCAGAATCAGTCAGGATTGGCAGGAGTTAGGACTGGTGAGGCTGTTAACTAAGGGGAGAACGCGATGACAAGCCAGGGAGGCGGATCTGTGGGACCCCCGCGAATTCAGAAGCTCTGGGGGGACCTAGCTCTGAATGTCGTGGGGAGTCCCAGCTGCTAGAGAAGGCGCGCTGTGCCAGCTTCCTCTCAAGAACAAGGACGGTGCCACTGGCCCTACAGCCGAGCCTTGCCTGTCACCAGGCCCGGAGGCGAGAGAGGGCCTGGCTGATAAGGCGGGAGGCAGCTCTGGGAGGTCACAAGGCTCTGCGGCTGCGCGGCTGCGTGTTCCAAAGCACCCTGGGAGCTGTTCGCTAATATTTGATCAGCGCAGGATCCTGAGCCTGCAAGAACAGAGCCCTTGCCGCGGGGCCTCTAACCCCGCGCAGGCCGCGCTCTGGCTTCTCCTCCCTCCACAGAACTCAGCTACGCTCAGTCCAGGCTTTCCTGAAAAGACCTCCGGACAAGAAACAGGCGAAAGAAGGGGAGGAAAGACAACAGGATGATCAAAGGCTCGGTGAAGCCCTGCCCCTGCCCTTCTCCCCAGAGAAAAGAATGTTCCATCTTCTCTACTATGATCTTCCTTTCTCTTTCTTTTCTTTCTTTCTTCCTTCCTTTCTCAGCAGGGTCTCACTATGTAGTTCAGGCTGGCCCCTGATCTCACTGCATTATCCTGGAACTCAAAGCGATCCACCTGCCTCAGCCTCCTGGGTGCTGGGGCTGCAGGTATGCACCACTATGCCCAGCTCCGTTCGCCTTCTCATTCTGTTCAGGATCTCTTGAGATACAGAGCGAACCAGAGATGGATCTGACCCGAGTACCCATCCCCCAGCCGAGTGGCGGGACTGAGCCTCCTGTGAAGGCGGTCCCTGCGGACTGTTGGGTCAGGGCCGCGCACCTCCGCTCGCCCCCTCAGGCCCCGGGGCTGGTCCCAGACTCCGAGCAGCAGAGCTGCCGCAGTCCGCTCGGAGGCTGCCGCGAGCGGAGGCTGCAGAGGGCACCTGGGCCGCAGTCTGCGAGCTGCGCACCTAAAATAAGCGCGGCAGGAGACTCTGGGAATTTCCTGTCATTTTCACTGTAAATGTCCTATTTATAAAGCTGAGTCACCGCAAGTGCTGGCTCACAGCGGCTCGGAGAGCGGAGAGGGTCATGACAGGAAACACGCGGCGCCGGGACCTGGCCTCCCCGCGGCCGGGCGCTGGGCGCAGGCTGGCCCGGCGGAGCAGCCCTGACCCCGGACTCGTCACCAGGCCACCCGGCCACGCCGGCTCGCTCTCCCTCCTTATCTGCTGACAGGAAAGCGGCCCCTGCAAGGGGTTCGCACCCGCAAGGCTGGCCAGGCCCGTCTCCCCAGATCCAAGGGGCTCTAATGGCGCTTTCTGCCACCCTCCAGACCCGTCCAGAGGTCTCTGCTCTCCTGGACTCCGTTGTAAAGCAAGTCCTCCCCTGAGGTTCAGGGATCTGGGTCTCCGAGGGGCAGAAGTCAGAAAAGGCAGTAAAGAAGCGGAAAGCGGAAAGCGAAGCCGGAGTGTGCAGGCGCAACTGCCGCGTGCGAGTTCCTGATCTCATCCGAAGGCCGGGCGGGGGGAGCACAGAACCTTCACGCTTCCTGATTTTACAGCCGCTCAGCCAGCCCCGAAATCAGGGTCACTGATCAGGGCTGTTAAACCACATCCTGTCTCCGGTCCCCCTAAACACTGCTGAGGGCAGAGGGCAGAGGGTGGCCCATTTGTCATCTCTCTGGGAGGCGCAGAGAAGTTTCCAGCCAGAGCGAGCTTCCTCCCACACTACAGCTTCTAGTGAATCCAAGGAAGCTGCTCCCACACCTCTGACTGTGCCTCTTGAAGCTGCGCCTGGGGCCGGGCTCAGGGACCCGGCTCTGTGGGCTTGTGGGGTCAGCGCTGACCGCCAGGAGCTCTGGGGCGTCCAGAGCCTGGGCCTTCCCGGCCACGGGCAGCTTTGGGCCTCGGGGGCAGGGGTGGGTAGGGATCCTCCAAAGGCTCGAGCTCCCTCCTGTCCGGTTAGGTGGCACAAGGACCCCAGGGTTTCTTTGGGTGTCACTACCGGCCACAAGTCTGGTGCAGCTAATCTTCCGGAACCTGACGCTCTATGACCACTATGGCCCCTGATGCTTTTCAGGACGAACGCAGGCCTCTGATCTCCTCTGTCTCATTCCTGTGTCCTTCCTTCTTTCTTTTTCCATTCTCTGTCCCTTCCACCATGAACAGAACTTTAGGCCGCCTTTTCTCCATCTCTCTCAGAGAGTCGGACCCGACTATGTTAGTGTCACAAAGGCCCAGACACGGCCTCCTCCCTCCATCCCCAGCCAGAGCTGGTCGGGTGGGAAAGTCCCACGTCCCTGGGCTCTCGGCCGTCAGCGCTGACCCACAAGCCACATTCCCCTGGCTCCCCACCAGAAAAATCAAGCTGGAGGGTGCTTCCTGCTGTGTTGGTAGAAAAAAAGGTGTCCATTAACTTAGAAAAAAAAACAAAAAACAAAAAACACAACACCAAATCGGAGCCGTAAGAATCAGCGAAGCTCAGCAAATTTGCCAGACGCAAAAGCAGCCGGTAAAACCCAGTAGCATCTCTCCCCACCCATGGTAACAGCAAGAAAATATTACTACGATTCACAGTGGGAACAAGAATTATAAAATGTGTAGGCATTAATTAGTTCACTAGTTCACCAAGAATACATAAAACGCTCTGAGCATTCTTAAAAGTCTGGTAAGGTGACAGAAAATGATCTGAATAAATAAATGAAACATCTTCCCTACCGCTGGATTGGGTGGGGTCACGTAGCATGATTTAAATTAGATGACTTTCTAAACACCTGAGAAGATTAGTGATTGATTCACAGAGTCAATGCACTATCAATCGAAATTACAGTTGGAGCTCCTTTGGATGAATGCAATAATAAATAAATAACTTTTAAAAAGAAGAGTAGATGAGAAATTCACCCTGTCAGACGCAACATAAAACTATAGGAAGGGGCCGGAGATTTAGCTCACTGGTTCCGGCGCCTGTGTTGCAAGTTCAAGGACCCGGGTTGGATCCCTTGTAACCACACACAATACTGGGCGTGGAGACTTGCCCAGCAGCAGTCAGTACCGCATACCACAGTGCCAGGCGTGGTGGCTCATGCCTGTAATCTGAGCACTCAGGAGGCAGAGGCAGGAGGACTGCTGTGATGTGAGTTGGAGGCTGAGCTCAGGGCCAGCCTGAATTACAAAGCCGAGACTCTGTCACAAAAAAACCAAAACAAACTATAGGAAGAAGATTGGGTGGAACAGCCTCAGAAATAGTCGATGCTGTAACAGAACAGAATCACTTACCGACACATCCACACTGCACGCACAGGTTATGTTGCTGAACAGCCGGATATGTTATATTAAGTGCATAATTAGGTGACTTCATGGTGTGTGAGTCTCATGGAATGTGCTCACCCACACTAAGTGGTCTGGGTCAATCAGCGTAAATCCCAGCACATGAGGCTGCTGTGTGTGTAACATGGCAGAATGTTTTAGAGTAAACTTTACTTTTTAAAGTAGAAGGGGTATAGGCTGAGATAATGATAAAAGGGTGGCAGAGAAAATGTATATACCAGTAACATAGTGAGTATGCTCACCATCAGATGTTATGAGCTGTACATGATGGTATGTGCTGTACAAGGGGCAGTGCTGTAGATTCGTCCACACCAGCATTACCGCAGTCGTGTGAGTAAGCCGTTGCTCTATTGTGCTCCAGTGATATCAATATATAATGGAAATCTTTCAGCTCCATTTGAATCTTACCAGAGCTCAATGGTCCACCCCTGACCAAAACATCCTTAGGCAGCCCCTCCAGGCAGACAGTATTTAGCAGATTTCAGATTAAAAGCACACATTCTACTTGGGCTGAAGCATCAGTCAAAGTTTTATGGAGACTATCCACTACACTACTGTTATAACAAGTATACCTAGAGGACAGCAGAGCA
>PVIR01046754.1:0-10130 GCA_004026965.1 Petromus typicus
CTCTTTTGCAATTTTCTTCATTTGCATTTCCTGCTTACTGAATTATGATCTTACAGGGTTTTTGAATTTTAAGTCCTTTAGCTATAATAAACTATTTCTGTGAATATTTCTTGCAAATATTCAACAATTTTAATTTTTTAGTTTTAAAAATTTGTAAATGACACTTAAATTAAAAAATTCCTTTAGCCTATCAGATCTGTAGATCTTCTTTCATATGTTGAAAGCTATAAAGTTGAAATATATGTCTTGATTTCTGAAATTCATTACTTCTTGGTGCCTGGGAGACTGACTTTTTGTGGCTTTCACTCTTCATACATGAATGAAGATCATATCTAATTTTTTAACCAGCTATTTTCATTTCAGTTCTAATGAACTAGATAAATGTGAATAACTTATTGTCTTCTAACCATCAGTTAGTTTTTCATAAAAACTCCAGTCCACACATCACACCAAGTTCCTACCTCGTGTGCACTTCAGGAAATCTGGGTATCCTTAGTTCTATGATCTCAGCCTCTTAAGGAGTTTGGATAAAGTTTTGGAGTACAACACTGGGGGAAATATGAAGGAACCATCTACAGGGAGCAGGAACCAAAAATATGGGTAAACTTGACCTTACTGGTTTGGACCAAGGCTTTTTGTATACCCCCCTCTGTTCTGTGTTTGCCATTTGCCTTTGGAAGGCGATAGACTTATTTACAGATCATGTAAATGGTTGAAACCAAACTTTAGCAAAAGAAATAAAAGAAAAATGAAATTATTGGAAAGAGTGTCACAAAAGTCATCTTGAAAATGAAACTGAGAAGTTCTCTTCTTCCAAGTTGCTACATCATCATACATCTGTCCTAGCTCAATGCTTGTTCCACCCAGGCATGTGCAAGGTGAAACGTGGCTGTGACTGCTCAGCTTTTATGACCTCATGCCACTGGACCAGTTGGAGTTTCTGTTGAGGTTCCCAAGAGGGAGAGAATATGATAGTTTTCCAATTAGTCTATGTATTGATGAGCTTTGAGCCAGGTGCCACACTTACTGATCAATAGTAGTCCAAGGAGAATGAAGTCATTGTACCTCTATTTATGTTAAGAATGTTGACTTGGAAAGAATGAAAGATCAGAAAAATGGTTTTAATTTAATTGCATTGTATTAATAAAAAGACTAGAAAATGAATGTTGTATTTAGCAATGAAATGGTAAGGCACAAAAGCTCATAATTATTCAAATGTTAAAATGTTTAAAACATTTATAAAAATGAACAAAATGTAAGAACAAGAACGTAATGGATTATATTATAAGGGATCGAAAACAATGCAGTCAATGGGGTTACTAATTCAGATTTTAGCAGTATTGAATGTCAGGCTTATTTCTGGTCTTCTAAGTAATAATACAGGGCTCAAAGCCCAGTATGAAGAAAAGTATTCAGCTCATTAAAAGTTTAATTACAAAAAATAACATATAATATAACAAAATAAGTACATAATATAATCATGATAAAAGATAGTAGGAGATGCAAAAACAATAAGAAAAACAGAATTTTTTATCAGACTTCTTAAAATATAGTTTGGTGCTAAGTGCTGGCCTAACATACATCCAGCCCAAGATTTGATTCTTAACACAGACACAGACACACAGACACAGACACGCACACACACACACCCCCACCTCACAAATTCACCTACCATAATCCAAAATTTAAAGACAAGATAAATATCGATCTTACTAAATCAAGAAAAAAATAAATAAAGGAAAGTAAAACCAAAGCCAGATCCTTACAGGTAATAGGAATGGCTGGAACAAATGATGAATTTTTCTAAATGATGTTTAAGAATTTAAAATATTCAAATCATACAATAACCTAAAAGAAAGGAATAGAAGCCTAAAATTAGACTTGAAAGTTTAAGATGTTACGAAAAAATGATGTCCCAAATAATTAAGTTAAAATAAATCAAGAAAAGGTGAAAACCTTTGGCTTCAGAGGTCAGTGGTCTTAAGCATCATCTTGTACTAACATGCAAAGGCAGTGCCTGGAGACTTCTTCACAGTGCCTGCTGTTCCTGATTCTTTTCTGTACACTGAAGTGTGGGCTGTTCAATCAGGCACCAAGCCTGCATGCATCTCTGTGGACCTTTGCAACACTGATATTTAACGTCAGAGCTAATCAACTTGTCACAAGTTGACATTGTGTTGGTGGCAGAAGATCAAAAATTGATTGTGTGGCTTTGCTGAATATCAATCATTCTTTTATTTACAGCAAATTGTTGACTTGGCATTATTTAATACATATTCATAAAAATAATGGTAGGGTAAATTAATAATAAGACATTACCAGCTAGAAATGATTTGCCTTTCACTTAGCATGGAAGGGTAAGAGTGTTTAAAAGCATGTCTTTTGTAATTTTTTTTGCCATTCCTTTAAAATTTCAATATAATGTTGAGTAAAAATGACTTTAATCTAGAATTAAGCCCAAGGAACATCACATCTACTGAGCATACTTTTTACTGCATATGCATATATACCACCAAGAAGAAAATTTATGAAGCTTTATGATAGAGTTTGAAATGGATATACTGTAGCACAGGCAGGTGTTAGTTCAAATCTTAATAATAAAAGTATGCAAAATTTATAGCTATGTATATGTGGCTACTAAGCAATAGTCAAATAGCATAAATACTAAAAGCTCCTGCTTAGAAATAGCCAATCCAGGATTGAAATCCTGGGTTTATTATATTCTATCTTTATATTTTGGTTCCCTTTCTTCACTTGGAAAACTGTTGTAAAAATGAAATTAGAAAATCATCCTTCAACTAGTACACTGACTTATTTAGCCTTTTTATTTCCTTATTTGTAAAATGGTGATATTAATATTTGCTTTTCAGGTAATCTTGAGAATTTAATAAGAAAGGCAATAAGCTCCATAACATTAATTCCAAATAGTGTGTGCTCGAAGACATGAGCATCTCCCCTGTTACTGACTTGAATTGGAGTTGTTCAGTTGTCATCAGTGCTAGTATTTTGTGAAACATTTTGGTTTCTTAAATAGGGAGCAGCATATTGAAATGAGTGAGCATTACAGTATTATGATAGTTCAAGGAGATTCAAAAGTGAATGCACTCATTTTCAAATTAACGGTAAATAGTTACAACTAATTCAAACAGATGAGACTCTCTTTCTAGGGACTATGGAGTTATTTTTATATGGAACCTGAGGTTTAGAAAAGTCTGGCCAAATTAAACATTTCAGCTGGAGCCTACTTCTCTTCTTCCTGTGCATTTTATCACTACTACCACTGAAGAACTGAAGGTGTCCATTACTGAGCTCTCAAAAGACTGCTTTCATTGCGCCCCTTGGTCTATAGTTCCCTGCAGCTTTTGGTCTTCAGCTCTGTGAGTATGAGGTCACATACTGCTTCTTAGCTACAGAAAGTCTAGGAATATTAGTTTCCTACATTGAGGAGAGTACTAACAATTGAGTGGTATATGTGCAATCTCCTATAATTAATGTAACTATTCCCCATGATTGGTTGCTAAACTTGTTTTTGAATTTTTAAAATAACACAGCATTGAATATTGTTTATAAATTGATGTAAAATACTCCTTAGAAGCATATTCTTACAAAGGAAATTATTGAAACAAAACTATGAAAAAAATCATTGTGATTCTTAGCACTGGAAAAATACTTCCATAAAGGTTTTGATAATACTCCCCACAACTGGTAGATTTAGATGTTTTTCTTCTTCTTGATCATCTTGAATATTATCAGTAAAAGTGCTTTTTAGAGGGTGCCAATTTTATAATTAACTTGCTTTTATCATTTGGTAATAACATGCTTCCCTGAAGCTCATGAGAACTCACTTCATCAGTTGATAGTGTTAGTGGGGAGTAGGTGCATGGCACTATGTCAAGGTACATTTGATCCTTTAGTCCACTAAGAGTTTATGTTGGTGTATGATAGTTGTGTCTATTAATTGTGATGGTCAACTTGGCTAGATTAAGACATGATGAGCAGATAAGTAAAGTTCACTTCTGGTTGTGTTTATAAAGTTTTTCAGGAGATGATTGGCATGTAGGCCAGCAAATGGATGGGAAATATGTGTTTTTATGCTTGCAAGACAGGCGCTGGAACCACTGAGCTAACTTCCCAGCCTGGGAAATATGTGTTTTTAAAAAAATTATGAAATAGGTACATTTTATATACATATCATGATCACACTCAACATTGACAGTTTATGCCAGCTGATTCTCATTTTTTTCCCATTCTTCTACCCACCCTACAACCCCACCCCTATTTACATAAACTTTGTTTCCATTTTTTAAAAACCATCACAATTTTTCTTTCCCCTCATTACTTACCCCTACCCCATTTCCCTTTGAATAGTTTATATTGTACAATATCTGACATACATTTTATGATGGAGGGTGCCACCATAAAACTGGCGTGTGGACTGGATGGAATGAAAGGATGAGAAGGAAAGAGTCAGCTCACATTTGAAAAAGTCCATTCTGCTGAGTGGTGCATCTTTGCTACCGCCAGTTCTTGTGGGCATTGGACCTTAGCTTTTCAATGTGAACTCATTCCAGCTAACTTTCCGGAGAGCTCCGAGGCCTCCAGTCTTGGACTGATGCTGCAGCCTTCATCCCTCCTGTTCTGGGGCTTCCAACTTTTGACAATGAGCACTACTGGATCACGTGGCTCTCCAGCTTGCCAGCAGCTGTGATGATTATCCTGCCTCTGATCCCGTAAGTCTGTCTAGTAAATCCTCTGCAAAAATGTGTTTATTCTATTCCTCTAAAGGACCCCAACTAATATAGTAGTACATGAAGATCTAACTTCATTAAGCTTTGAATTGGTTGTCTTGGCATACTTTATTGAATAGTCTTTGATTTCTTCAGTTGTGTCTTTCTTCTTGTTTAAAGGATAGGAGTATTTTTAGGCTCTTTTTTGTACTCTTATGCACAGGTTACTCCATACTAATCTATATCAAAAAGTTTTTAGGTTATTTCCATTAATTCATCCTATGAGAAAAACTCTAGGATCACTTTGTAAAGTTAGTGGTTGTGCTAATGCATTAGAACAGGGTTGGGTTGTGGATTGGCTGAAGCATGTAGAGACGTGGGCAGTTGTATGGGGCAGCTACGGATTGGATGTGTGGTTTTGGCCAAGAGAGAGAGTCACGACAAAGTGGGCAGAGCTGCCTAGATTTTGTTTTCAGAAAGTCTGACTAATTTTAATTTGAAAATTCATTTGTCGTTTTAATTTTCACTGGAATGGAGGAAACAATCTTTCAAGAACTGTAATGACTTAGAAGGCTCTTTTGTAGCAGTTAGTAAAGGAGGGTGGTTATCAGTAGAAAGGTGGTAACGATTCCCCATATAAGACACACAAAATTAAATTGATTTTTGAGCCTTTCACAGGGTTCCTTTCTGGCAAAAAAGCTTGACAATCCTGACAAGAAGTGTATGATGACCAGAACAGAGAGGGACAAATCAACCTTAGAGTATGTTTTTCTTTGTGGTTTTGCTATTCATGTTACCCTTTATAATTTTGTCAGTATTATTTCTAGTAGGTAAAATCTAGTAGAGCATTTAATGTTTTTTCTCTTTGAGGGAAGTTATATTAGGGAGACATAAAAATTCCAAAAATCATGGTGTCATAGAAGTGAAGATCTTTTAAAAAAGGGAAGTGAATTCCTTGTCAGTTTTTTTTTTAGACAGGGTCTTGCTTTTTGTAGTTTAGGCTGGTCCTGAACTCAGACTTGAACTCACAGCAGTCTCCCTGCCTCTGCCTCCTGAGTGCTGGGATTACAGGTGTGAGCCATCACACCCAGCACTGTGTTATGTGGTTCTGATTGCTGGTGGGTGTGAGTCTCCATACCCAGCATTGTTGTACATGGTTACTGGGGATAGAAACCTGGTCCTAGCACTTGTAAGGCAGAACAGAACCACTAAGCTAAATCTCTGGCCCCTAAAAAACGTTTTATTAGTACATGTTTGCTGTACATAATGATTACATTCATTGTGAGAAGTTGTTACAAGAACACAATAGTTTTAATTCTTTTTAAGTCCTTTTCCTTCCTGCCTGCATTTCCCCTACATCTGCTCCTTTCTCTGCATCTCTTGTTTCCTGTTACCGAGCTTTTATTTTGCCATTTACTTATATTTTGGGTTTCTCATATAAGAGAAGTTATATGATATTTAAGCTCATGTGCCATATTTATTTTACTTAACATTGTGGTCTCAAGGGACAGCCTTTTTTTTTTTTTTTTTTTACCTACAAGTGCCATCTTTCTTTACAACAAGATGGTATTCTATTCATCAGTTAACGAACACACTGGCCACTATCAAGATTTAGCCATTTTAAATTATGCTTCTGAAAACATAGATATGTATGTATCACTGTATTATAATGACTTAAACTCTTTCAGGGAGATGTCTATGAGGGGAATAACTGGGTCTAGTGGAATTTCTTTTTTTAGTTTTTGGGGATTCTCTATACTGATGTTTTTCATGGTTGTCTTAGTTAACATTTCCACCAGCAATGAAGAAAAGTCCTCCCATTGCTGCAGCCCCTCCAGTATTTGTTCTTAGCTGATTTAATTTTTTTTAAAGGTTTTTTTGGTAGTTCAGGCTGGCCCTGAGCTATGCCTCAAACTCACATTACAGCAATCCTCCTGCCTCTGCCTCCCAAGTGCTGGGATTACAGGTTTGAGCCACCATGCCCGGCATAGTGGAATGGGTACTGATTGCTGCTAGGTGTGAGTCTCTACGCCCAGTATTGTATGTGGTTACCAGGGAGATCGAACTCAGGTCCTTGCACTTGCAAGACAGGCACTGGAACCACTGAGCCAAATCCCTGGCCCCTTTTAGCTGATTTCTTGATGATTTCTAAGTAAGAAATAATGCAATATTTCTTAAGTTTTCATTTTTCTAACAGCCAAGATGTTGAACATTTTTTCACGTGTTTATTGATCATTTGTATTTTTTCTGCAAAGGGTCTCTTCAGTTGTCCATCTTTGATTGGGTCTTTTATTCTGGAAAGGTCTATTTTTTTGAGTTCTTTATATAATTTAAATAATAGCCTTTATGTAAGGAATAGATGATAAATATATTTTTTCATTCTGTAGGTTTTCTTCATACTGTTGATAATTTCCTTTGATGTGCAAAAGTTTTAATTTTTTTATTTTTTGAGACAGGGTCTCACTTTTGTAGTTCAGATTGGCCCTTATATCACTATGTAGCCCAGACGAGCCTGGAACTCACAGCAGTCCCTCTGCCCCTGCCTACCCTGTGCTGGGACTACAGACATGAGCTACCATGGCTGGCACTGTGATGTGTGGAACTAATTGCTGGTGGGCGTGAGTTACCACACCTGACCTTGTTGTATATGGTTACCAGGTTTTGAACCAGGGCCATTGTGCTTACAAGGTAGGCAGTGGAATCACTGAACTAAAACCTGGGCCCTTGGTTATTGATTCTAGGAATCTTTTGGTAGAATTGTTTTCATCTTCAGGGTAGAGAGCCATATTAGGTTACTCAGGATTTTTAATGTATTTTAATAATTTGAAGTTTTCTTTTCCTATGTGTATCCCTTTTATTTATTTCTCTTGCCTGACTGCTGTAATTAATGCTTCGAGAACTACAATTTATTGAACAGGAGTGGTGACAGTAAACATTCTTTCCTTGTTCTTGGTTAGAGAAGGAAAGTTTTCAGCTTCCTCTTTTTAATATGATGCTGGCAATAGTTTGATCATAAGTAACTTTTATCAGATTTAAATAAGGTCCTAGCCCCTGTTGTGGTAGAGATCTAAAATGTCCCATAAAAGTCTTACATATTCAGAGGTGTGTTTTTTGAAAGGTGATCAGGTCATGAGAGCACTGTGTTCATGAGTGGATTAATCTACTGATGAATTCATGGCTGTATGTCCTGTTAGAAAGTGGAGCTGGCCTGGACATGGGTCACTACGGGTGTGAAAGGGAAGAGTGTATTCTTTTCCCTGACTCCTCCCTTCTTGCTTCCTGGCTTCTATGGGTTGAGCAACCTTCCTCTTCCATGGCATTTTTTGACTTGATGTCAGATGACTCTGGATTCAGTCAAAATAAACCTCTCTTACTCTTAACTATAAAGAAATAAGATCCTAGTATGTATTTTTTGTTTGGGTTTTTGTTTAGACGTGAATGGATGTTGGATTTTTGTCAAATGCTTTTCCTGTGTCAGTTGAGATGATCATGTGATTTTTTTTCTTTGATTCTGTGTGATGTATTACATTTATTTGTTTGCATAAGTTGAGCCATCTCTGCATCCTTGGAATGAATCCTATGTAGTCATGATGTATAATGTTTTTGATGATTTGTCCCATCTTGTTTGCCAATATTTTGTTGAAGTATTTTGCAAAGTTTGTAGTTCATTTTGGTTGGATCCTCTACTGCTTTTGGAATCAGAGTAGTGTTAGCTTCTAGGTGTGACTTGGGAGTACTCTCTGCTTTTTAATTTTATAAGAGTTTGAAGAGTATTTAGATTAGATCTTCTCTACATTTCTTTTAGAATTTGGTAGTGAATCCAGCTGGACCTGGGCTTTTCTAATTGGGTAGTTTTTTTTTTTTTCCCTTCTTCAGTCTCATTGCCTGGTATTGGGTTACTCAGGATTTTTAATGTATTTTTGATTTAGCATTGCCAATTTTTATGTATCTAAGAATCTGTTTATTCTGAATTGTCCATCTTATTGGTTTACAGGTTTGCAAAGTAAACTATTATAATCCTCTTGATCTTGAAAGTGTTTGTTTTGATTTTATTACTTTTATTTATAATTTGGGTCTTTTCTTTCTGGATAAGATTGGAAAGGTCTTTATTTCTTATATTTAGTCTTTCAAAGAACCAGCTATTTATTTGATTCTTTGTATTGTTTTTAAAAGTTTTAATTTAATTAACTTCTGTTCTAGATATATATCTTGTATTGAAACTATTTATTGATTGATTAATTGATTTTGTCAGGGTCTTGCTTTGTAGTTCAGGCTGGTCCTGATCTCAGCCTTGAACTCCACAATCCTCCTGCTTCTACCTCTTGAGTGCTGGGATTACAGGTGTGAGATACCACACCCGGCACTGTGGTATGTGGTAATGATTGCTGGTGGACATGAGTCACCACGCCCAGCATTGTTGTATGTGCTCACCAGGGATTGAACCTGGGACCTTGCTCTTGCAAGGCAGGCACTGGAACCACTGAGCTAAATCCTTGGCCCAGCAATTTATTTTTTAAAAGCATCTAAATGTGAACAGTCTCCAAAGTCCATCATTTTTACCTAGGTATAGCCTCTTTGCTTGGGGGAATACTAGATGGTATAGAGCCATTCAACTGTTTAATTTCACAAAGACATTTATTACTTGTACCCTCTTTTGTTTTTATAAGACTCTCTAAGGTATATTTGGACAACTTCTAAAGGTCTGCTAGGATAATTATTTTCCATGCTAATATTTATTCATAAACAAAGCCTTATATCTCTAGCTAAAGTTTATTTATAAATATGAGCTTGGTACCTTGGAAGTTTCTGCTTATGGACCTATCCTTGAAGTTTTACTGAAATAATTGAAAAGATGATTTCTAAAATCCTCTTTGATTTAACTTTACTTTTTACTTGCCTGTGTCCTAAATTGATGTCCAGTTATTCTTTGTTGGAAATATAACATGTGTTATCCTTAGTAAGTGCTGACACACACTTTGTGTTTTTTCATTTCTATTCCTTTTGGTTAACATCAGGAATAACTTCAAATGAAGTATATGTGCCTGTGTGCATATGTGTGTGCTTACATCATTCAGCTAATAAAATATTAGTTAGTGTAAGTCAAGGAAGCTGGCATTATTACATTCCCAATATTCTTTTTTTAAATTGAATTCTTTATTGGTACATTTTACATACACATCACAATCATAATTGACATTTAGAATCTGTACCAGTATATGACACAATTTAATTCTCATTTTTCCCTTTCCCCTGCCCACCCTACAACTGCCACACCCACTATACACATATGCTTTATTTCCTTTTTTGACATCATATTTTTTCTTTCCCCCCATTACTTACCCCTACCGCCTTTTCCCTTTGAATATTTTCTCTTTCATAATATCTATCATACATTTTAGAACT
>PVIR01046755.1:0-10130 GCA_004026965.1 Petromus typicus
AAAAAAAAAAAAAAAAAAAAAAGAATAAGACTTACAGATGTAGCTGCTGATAAATTCTAAAACTTCTTTCCCATGGCTGTCTGTAATTAGATTCCTGAATATTGCCGAGCCTTAGAAGAGAATGAAATATCTGAGCACTGTTTTGATTTGATTTTTGCATTTGATGAAATTGTTGCCCTGGGATATCGAGAGAATGTTAACCTGGCACAGATTAGAACCTTCACAGAAATGGATTCTCATGAGGAGAAAGTGTTTAGAGCAGTCAGAGAGGTAAGTGGGGTCTTCTCTGGGACTGGCAGCTGGAACATTTTTCTCTTAGCCTTGATAATCTGATTTTCCTGTATTTGTTTGCTCATATAGACTATACTCAAAGCCACATCCATGTGTGTCTTTCTGTAGACTCAAGAACGTGAAGCTAAAGCTGAGATGCGACGTAAAGCGAAAGAATTACAGCAAGCCCGAAGAGATGCAGAGAGACAGGGCAAAAAAGCTCCAGGATTTGGGGGATTTGGTAGCTCTGCAGTTTCTGGAGGTAGCACAGCTACCATGATCACAGAGACCATCATTGAAACTGAGAAACCAAAAGTGGCACCTGCACCAGCCAGGTATAATACAGTGTTTTACCAGCAACCCTGGGATACCAGTGAGACTTATATATGTGGATCTGCGGAGTATATCGGACTTCTAGGCAAGCTGTAAATAATGAGTGACTTGATGAAGTCAGATATGAGCAATGGGCCAAGGATTTAGCTCAGTAGTTCTGATACCTGCCTTACAAGCCCAAAGTCACAAGTTCAATCATGGTACCAAAAATTAATTAATTATGAACATATAATTAAATATGAACCAAGGCAGGCATGGTGAGTCATGCTAGTAATCCCAGCATTTGGGAGGCAAAGGTAGAAGTATCACAAGTTTAGGTCCCACCTGAGCCGATTTAGTGAGATCCCTTCTCAAAATAAAAAGACTTAGAGCCAGTTATGGAGACCTATGACTTAGGAACCTGAGGAAGGAGGATTGCTATAGGTTCAAGGCCACCCTAAACAATGTCTTAGTAAACCAAAAAACAAATAAAAAGCTGGGAAAGCTAGATACCATGCTGCATGGCTGTAATACCAGCATGCTGAAAGGCTGTAGTAGTGGAATTGCAAGTTTGAGCCTAGCCTAGGCAATTTATTTTTTTATTATTTTAGGTTTTTGTTTCTTTTTTTTTTTTGAAACAGGGTCTCACTTTGTAGTTCAGGCTGGCCCTGAGCTCAGCCTCCAACTCACATCACAGCAATCCTCCTGCCTCTGCCTCCCGAGTGCTGGGATTACAGGCATGAGCCACCACACCCGGCACTGTGGTATGTGGTACTGGTTGCTGCTGGGATAATTCTCCACCCCCAGTATTGTTATGTGGTTACCGGGGATCGAACCCGGGTCCTTGTGCTTGCAAGACAGGCGCCAGAACCACTGAGCTATATCCCCGGCCCTTGAAGCTTACATATTAATAATGATAGGTTTTTACTAGGCCATCAGTAGTCTAGTTGCCCACCAATACTAGGAAGCTTGGTTTTTTTCCCTTGTTATCTTCACATTCCTCTTAAAAAATAGTTTTAGGGGACCAGAGATTTAGCTCAGTGGTTCTGGTGTCTACCTGGCAAACTCGAGGTCCTAAATTCAATCTCTGATAACCACACACCACAGTGCTGGGCGTGGTGACTCACAGCTATAATCCCAGCACTTACAGGCAGAGGCAGGAGGATTACTGAGTTCCAGGCTAGCCTGGACTACAAAGCGAGCTCAGGGCCAGCCTAAATTACAAAGTGAGACCCTGTCTCAAAAAAAAAAAAAAAAAAAATTAAAAAAAACTAGCTTTAAGGAAAGGTTCTTTGAAATCAGGTCAGTAGTAAATATTTTGAGCGTTTTATTTTATTATGAATTGTTTTTGTTTTGTTTTATATTCTTCCAATTAGGCCTTCAGGAACCAGCAAAGCTTTGAAACTTGGAGCCAAAGGAAAGGAAGTAGATAACTTTGTGGACAAATTGAAATCTGAAGGTGAAACTATCATTTCCTCTAATATGGGCAAACGTACCTCTGAGACAACCAAAGTTCATGCTCCACCTATTAATATGGAAAGGTAAGTGGTAATGTTTTCAGTAGGGACAGACCATATAATATTATAAAAATTTTTCTCAGTTGCATAAATTATTTTTGTGGTGGTGTTTGTTTTGTGTTGGGGATCAAACCCAGGGCCTTGTGCATGCTGAGCATGTGGTCTGCCAGTGTGCCATAGTCCCCTCTCCATTTTTTTTTTTTTTTGTGGTTCAGGCTGGCCCTAAGCTCAGCCTCCAACTCACATCACAGCAATCCTCCTGCCTCTGCCTCCCAAGTGCTGGGATTACAGGCGTGAGCCATCGTACCCGGCACTGTGTTATGTGGTGCTGATTGCTGCTGGGCGTGAGTCTGCACACCCAGTACTGTATGTGGTTACTGGGGATTGAACCCCGGCCCTTGTGCTTGCAAGACAGGTGCCAGAACCACTGAGCTAAATCCCCGGCCCCCCTCTCCATTTTTGTGCCTTTTAATCTTTCCCAATTTAAAAGGTTTATTCACCACATATTCTAGTTATTCACATAAGGTCTTTTTTTTCCTTTCGTCATAATTGGATACTGTCAGCTAGCTATTTATGAAGTTTAGAACTTACTTTCTATTAGCTAAATTAAACAAAATAACTTGTCTGCATTCCTAGCATGTAGCCTATGTTGCTTTTGTTGTGGGGGACATGGAAATGACTTTTTTTCCCAGTACCAGGGATTGAACTTGGGACTTTATGCTTGCAAGGCAGGCATGGTGCCACTAAGCTAAATCCCTGGCCCAGAGTAACTTTCTTTTAAAGCTTGTCTCTTAAACTATATTTGTATTAGAAGACTAGAGATTGATAGCCCCATATTAAATTTTGTCTTTTCTGCTGTCTTTTTCTAATTAAACTACAAGAAACCCACTTTAAACTAAAATTTATAAATATCTTTAATAAGAAATTAACGTATTTTTCCTGTTAAGTGTTTGAGCCAGTGTCTTGTATCTCAGGGCTGAGGCAGTGGTTGGTAACCTGTTTGAGTGATAATCAAGTTTATATATTCATGACTCAGATTTCCTGTCTTGAAGCCCAGGCCTTCTTCTGTGGCTGATGGCTGAGGTCAAGTGAAAGATGAGTCTAGGATGATACCTCTATCAGGTGTGCATAAAAGGATAGTGTTTACTCCTTGTATGGCCTGTACTGTATGAAGTACAGATACATATGGATAGATAATTACTTTGACTGAGCTAAAGTTCCTGTGCTGTTGCTAGTAGTTTCTTTTAGTAAGATGGAAACTTCACATTTTTAAACAGATGTTAAATTACATTTTAGAGTTTGAGACTCTTTTTTGTTGTTGTTATTGTTGTTGTTGTTCTTGGCACTGGAAATTGAACCGAGAGGCTTTGTGCTTGCCAGGTAGATGCTGTGCCACTGAGCTACATCCTTGGCCCTTGAGACTTTTTAAAAATGAGATACCTCCTGAACATAGATAAAACTTTTATGAAGGTAAAGTAGGACCATGCATTGCCTTAAGACAGTCCTTTGCGGTCTTGAATCTGGTCTGTTTGCTTCTGTAGAGACTTAAATTAGAACAGAAGATAAATGAAGTGAAAGACCATATTCTTCTGTTATGGAATCTGGGTAGATTATACTTAATTGCTTACAGCAGCAGCTCTTTTTGCATTTTTCCTTGTTAAATATTTCTGTAGTATAAAATAAAAGGTTTAACAGGCATTGCAGGACCAGGGATTTAGCTCAGTGGTTCCAGCGCCTGCCTTGCAAGCACAAGGTTCCAAGTTCAATCCCTGGCTAACCATATATAGCAATGCCAGGTGTGGAGACACACACACACACACACACACACGCACACGCACACATACACAGACGTCAATCAGTACCACAGTGCTGGATGTGGTGGCTCATGTCTGTAATCCCAGCACTTGGGAGGCAGAGGCAGAAAGACTGCTATGAGTTCAAGGCTTGCCTGGGCTACATAGTGACTTCAAGGCCAGCCTGACCTACAAAGGGAGACCTTGTCTCAAAAACAACAACAACAACAAAAAAAGACTTTGCAATAAAAAATCTTCCCCACATCTACCCATGCAAGATTTTAGTTGTAGAGTCGATTTTAAGTAGTTTTTGTGTGTGTATATCCCTTTGAGGGGATAGTCTACAGTGTATAGTTATAACATATCTTAATTATTTTTATTCCCTTCCCCACTCCTCTTTCTTCACCCATGCATCTCTTCCTTTTCCTGAATTTAGATGTAATTCTCCAGTTTGAGGGCTGGGGAGTAGCTCAGTGTAGTTAGCATATACAAAGCCCTAGGTTCAATCCCCAGTACCACACAAAAGAAAATGAGGAGGAAGAAAAATTCCTATTTGAAGTTGTAGAGACATGATATCTGTCCAAATGTTGGTGTTATAGTCCATGCCTATAATCCTAGCACTCTGGAAGGCTGACACAGGATGATCATAAATTTGAGCCCAGCCTGGGCAGTTTAGAAACTTAGTGTCTAAGTTAATTTAGTTTCTCAAGATAAGAAAAGGACTGGGATATAGTTCAGTGGTAGAACCTAGGATTTGATCCTCAGTACCACAAAAAGAAAATTGGATCCTGTACTACTATAAAGACCTTATTAGATCAGCTGACAAAATTGCCAAATGGTTGGTAGATTGAAGTATTATATTAATATTATAAAGTTTATAGTGGTACATGTAATAGAATATCACTATGTATACTCTGTAATTTTTAGTTTAGTTTTTTTTTTTTTAAGGTTTTTTAAGACAGGGTCTTGCTTTGTAGTTCAGGCTGGCCCTGAGCTCAGCCTCCAACTCACATCACAGCAATCCTCCTGCCTCTGCCTCCTGAGTGCTGGGATTACAGGTGTGAGCTACCACACCCGGCACTGTGGTATGTGGTGCTGATTGTTGCGGGGGTGAGTCTCCACACCCAGTATCGTATGTGGTTACTGTGGATTGAACCCGGGTCATTGTGTTTGTAAGACAGGCGCCGGAACCACTGAGCTATATCCCCGGACCTGTAATTTTTAGTTTTTAAGTTTGATATTTTTAAATAGTTAATATTTTCTCACAGCTACCTAGAGTATTCATTTATGTGCCTATACTTTTTTACATGTAAGCAGCTCCCCAGACAGTTAAACTTGCTATTACAAATAGTTCTTCAGTGAATAACTTGGTACATTGGTTTTTTGTTTTGTTTTGTTTTTTTGTTTCATGATTCGTTTACTTGGTACGTTGTTTTCACAGATGAGAATATAATCCTGGTTTCTACCTTCTAAACAAATTGCTTACTTTTTAACAGCGTGCACATGAAGATCGAAGAAAAGATCACACTAACCTGTGGACGAGATGGAGGACTACAGAATATGGAGTTGCATGGCATGATCATGCTTAGGATCTCAGATGACAAATTTGGCCGAATTCGTCTTCATGTGGAAAATGAAGATAAGAAAGGGGTGCAGCTACAAGTGTGTATTTAAACTTTTATTTACTTTGTACACACTTTTGTTTGTGTGTAGGTGTAGCAAGTTGAACTCATGTGAGCAAATGCTCTGTCAATTAGCTATACCCCTGGCACTTAGCATAGTCTCTCAGGTAAAGTCCCTCAGATGATGACAGAACATAGAAAACTGTTACATCGCTAGTAACATTCTAGTAATTTAGATGTGTAGGAAAGAATTTAATTTTTATATATAGTGATTAATGAGAATGATTGACAGAAGTTTTAAAGTTATTTCTTATTTTGGCAATAATGGGGATTGAGTCTAGGACCTTTGCTCTGAATTACATTCCCAACTCTTTTGTCTTCATGTTGGGGTGGAGTCTTGTTCAATTATTAAACTGTACAGGTTGAACTCAATTTTGTGATTATCCTGTCTCAGCCTCCAGAGAGTGCTGGAATTTTGGTGTGATCACATGTGCCTATCCCAGCTGTTTGAGGGGGTGAGTCAGAATTGTAAATTTAAGCACAGCCTAGACAACTTAGTAAGACCCTGTTTTTTTTTTTGTTGTTTTTTTTTTAAGGTTTTTTGAGACAGGGTCTCACTTTGTGGTTCAGGCTGGCCCTGAGCTCAGACTTAAATCACATCAGCAATCCTCCTGCCTCTGCCTCCTGAGTGCTGGGATTACAGGCGTGAGCCACCACGCCCGGCACTGTGGTCTGTAGTACTGGTTGCTGCTGGGCGTGAGTCTCCACACCCAGTATAGGTATGTGGTTACCGGGAACAAACCCGGGTCCTTGCTCTTGCATGACAGGCGCCGGAACCATTGAGCTAAATCCCCGGCCCAGTAATACCCTGTTTTAAAAAAGTAAAAGGGTAGAGAATCTCATTCAGTGGAAGAGTGCTTCCAACTTGAATCTCAGTTATTGCAAAAAAACAAATAAACAAGTCTACACAGAGCACAATAATGCACATCTGTCAGTTTAGCATTTGGGAGGGTGAGGTGGGAGGATTGCCTGAGTTTAAGTACACCATGGATTCAAAACCAGCTTGACTTCCACAGCCAGATCCTATCTCCAAAAAAAAGATTTGGGAGCTGCAGTTACATTTTTATTTTTTAAATTTGAGACAGGGTCTCGCCTTGTAGTTCAGGCTGGCCCTGAGCGCAGCCTCCAACTCACATCACAGCAATCCTCCTGCCTCTGCCTCCCGAGTGCTGGGATTACAGGTGTGAGCCACCACGCCCGACACTGTGGTATGTGATGCTGATTGCTGTTGGATGTAAGTCTCCACACCCAGTGTTGTATGTGGTTACCAAGGATCAAACCCAGGCGCTTGCAAGACAGGCGCCAAGACAGGCACTGGAACCACTGAGCTAAATCCCCGGCCCCTGCAGTTACATTTTACTGGCAAATCTCTCACCAAACTTGCATAAATCCTTGGATTTGATTTCCTCACCATTAAAAAATAAACACAAGGGCCAGGGATTTAGCTCAGTGGTTCATGCCTGCCTTGTAAGAGCAAGGTCCCGGGTTCAATCCCTGGTAACCACATACATAATGCCAGGCATGGTGATTCATGCCCACCAGCAATCAGCACCACACACCACAGTGCCTGGCATGGTGGCTCTCACCTATAAGCCTAGCACTCAGGAGGCAGAGGCAGAAGGACTGCTAAGTTCAAGGGTGAGTTCTGGACCAGCCTGAACTACAAAAGCAAGACCCTGTCTTAAAATAATTAAAAAAAAAAAATACTCCCAGGTTTTATAATTTATTTAGAACATACTAAATTTATTCATTTATATACTTTGTACACTGCCAGTGCTTATTTTATTAGCTGAATGGCAACATCTCATGGTACATTTGAAAAGCTTATAAAATCCTTACAAAATAAATATATGTGTTCCAACTGTTACATGTTTTTATATGATTTTTATCATTATTGCAGTTTTTCTTGTTACTTATTTAGTTCCAGGGATTGATCTCAGGACCTTGTGCTTGCTGAGCAGGCACTGTGCCATTAAGCTACATCCCTAGCCCTTTGTCTCATTTTACTTAGATGGTTGATCATTTTAATATTTTGAGAGAGAATCTCACTTTAGTTAAGGCTGGCCCTGAACTCACCAGGTAGTCCAGGCTAGCCTCGAATTTACAGTTCTCCTGCCTCTGCCTCCTGAGTGCTGGGATTATAGGTCTGAGCTACCACGCCCAGCCTAGATGGTTGATTTTAATGTCTGTTGTCAAAGGTACAAAGCCTTTTCAGGGAAGAATGTTTTTGCTTACTTCCCCCATAGTCAGCACTGATTTGTCTTTGGAAGTATGATTTATATTATTTAACAGTAGCTTGCTGGCTATTACAGTATACATAGACTCTTTTATAAAAGTGACTTTTTTCCTTTTCCTCATAATAAATTTTTTTTCTTTTTGGCAATACTACTGGAGGTTGAATCCAGAACCTTCTATATGCTATGTAAGTGTTCTGCCACTAAGTTACATCCCAATTGTTTTTAATTTTGTGGCAAGGTCTCACAAAGTTGTTCAGGCTGGCCCTCAGTTTTTGTCCTGCTGCTTCAGCTATGGATTCACAGGTATGCACCACAGTTTCAAAGATGATTAAAGTTAGCCAGGGATTTAGCTCAGTGATTCCTGAGCCTGCCTTGCAATTGCAAGGTCCCTAGTTCAATCCTCCCAGTAACCACATACAACAGTGCTGGGTGTGGTGACTCATGCCCATCAGCAATCAGTACCACATACTGCAGTGTGGGGCGTGGTGGCTCATACGTGTAATCCCAGCATTTGGGAGGCAAAGGCGGGAGGATTGCTGTGAGTTACAGGCTTGCCTGGGCTACATCTGTGAGCCCAGGGCCAGCCTGACCTACAAAGCAAGATCCTTTCTCAAAAAAAAAATGATTAGAGTTAGGAATGGTAGTACATGTCTATAATTCCAACACTTAGCAGGCTAAGGGAGGAAGTTCATGAGTTTAAGATCAGTGTGAGATACATAACAAAACTCTTAAGACTCTTTCCTTGGCTGGGGATTTAGCTCAGTGGCACCTCACAAGTGTAGATCCTGACTTTGATCCCAGTACCACAAGAAAAAAAAAAAAAGACTCTTGCCTCAAAAACCCAAAATATTAATTAAAAAAAAAACCTCTATTCTTAGTTGGCCCAAGTTTGAAAAACCTTTAGCTTGCTAGGAAAAATCACAGCTAGACTTCACACAGAGCCTTTTTCTCTTTTGTCTACTTATATAAGGCTAGCACTGCTACATGACCGTTGGAAAGTACTTGGCTAGCCTTGAACTTAAGGTGATCCTCTTGCCTTTGCCTTCTAAATGCTAGCGTTGTAGATCAGTGCCACCATGCCTAGCTAAATTTTTAATTGCTATATTTTATGTCTTTGAAGAAGGAAAATCTTTCTTGAAAAATCAATAATAACTGGGGCTGAGGTTACAGCTGAGTGGTATAGCGCCTTCCTGGCAAGTGCAAAGTCTTGAGGTCAATTCCCAGTACCCCGCCTCCCCACAAAAAAAAAAAAAAATTGGAGACTGACTTATAGATCACTTGCCTAACATTTGTGATCCCTGGGTTTAATCTCCAGGACTGAAAAGGGGGTCGCGGGAAATTTTTTAGGTACCTAAAGGCGGGGATTACTCTATTTTAGGTACTAAAGGGGGTTTATTTCCTGTCTTACCATTTCTTTTTCTTTTTTTTTTTTTTTTACGTTTTTTTGAGGCAGAGTCTTGTTTCATAGTTCAGGCTGCCCTGACTTAAATATGTAGCCCAGACCAATCTCAGATTCACAGCAATCCTCCTCCCTCTGCCTCTCAAGTGCTGAGATTATAGACCCGAGCCACCACACTCAGCATTGTGGTATGTGGCACCAGGGATAGAACTCAAGACCTTGTACTTGCCAGGCAGACACTGGAACCACTGAGCTAAATCCCTGGCCCTGTCTTTTCATTTGTAAATGTCCTCTTTACTTTTCTTTTTCATTCCAGACCCATCCAAATGTGGATAAAAAGCTTTTCACTTCAGAGTCCTTAATTGGCTTGAAGAATCCAGAAAAGTCATTTCCAGTCAACAGTGATGTAGGGGTGCTGAAGTGGAGACTACAAACCACAGAGGAATCTTTTATTCCATTGACAAGTAAGTGCCTCTGGCCATTTCCACTGAGCTGCTCTACAATAAGAACTAGAAATAGCCCTGGTTTGTATTGTATGCTTTTTATTTTTTTCACAGCAGTTCTTTCTGATAAAGTGATCTTTCAAGTAGGTTAGGAGGTAGATATGTTGGGATGTGCCTGTAATCCTAGCACTTCTGGTAGCAGTGGTAGGAGGAAGGCGAGTTCAAAGCCAGTCTGGGCAATTTAATGAGATCCTGTTTTAAAAATAAGAAAGTGAAGGGCCGGGGATATAGCTCAGTGGTTCCGGCGCCTGTCTTGCAAGCGCAAGGACCTGGGTTCAATCCCTGGTAACCACATAACAATACTGGGTGTGGAGACTCACCCCAGCGGCAACCAGTACCACATACCAGTGCCGGGTGTGGTGGCTCACGCCTGTAATCCCAGCACTCGGGAGGCAGAGGCAGGAGGATTGCTGTGAC
>PVIR01046756.1:0-10104 GCA_004026965.1 Petromus typicus
AATAGCGGAATCATACAACTAAAATTAAGGAATCTCAGTTGAAGGGGTGGTAAGATGAAAGCTGTGAGGATGGAGTTTATATATAATATGTAGAATTTTTTCAAATTATGTGAAAATAGATTTATCAAAAAACACATGCTTAAATGTATCATTTAAAGTAATGAGTGGGATCATTAACTGAAGGAGCTATTTATCTTACATGTCAGGGAAAGGAGAAAAAGCAAGCGAACCCCTAGTAACAAAAGATAGATAAAAAGCAAATGGCAAAGGAGCAAAAGATGACCAGTGTGAATGAGATGCTCTCACTATGTAGGAAAAGAAGTGCAATTTGAGAAAAAAATAAATGTAAATTCAGCATCAATCAAGTGACAGGATATTTTGAAATGACAATATTACAAATGCAAAGAGAATGTAAAGGTTATAATATTCTAAAATTATTTATGATCATTTTAAAATCATTAAGAATCTTGAAAATTCCTTCGTAGTGGGATTTACAGTAAAGATATATGCTCAAGAGGCCTGTGTGGGTGGGGGATGTAGGGCTGTACATGAGGTAGCGTGTTTCCCTAGCAAGTGAGAGAACCTGGTCTTGATCCTGCGTATGGTGCTCGGGGGAAATAAAGGTTTATTGTCCCACGTTAGGTTACGTGACTTTGCCCAAAGCTAGTTTGTTCACCAGAGGTGATGGCCACATTTAAAGAACATGGTCTAGGGATAGGGATAATATCTAGATAAAAGAAATGCTGGACAGATATACTTAGGTGAATCATATATTAGTTTATGTTCAATATATAATTAGTAAAGCAAAGTGAACTCAAAAAATTTAAACAAACTGGGCTCATTGTTAATTCATAAATACTTATTAATTGAATCTGGTTTAAGGTCACATTAAACTTATATTGCAAATATATATATATTTAAATGTGTGACTTATTAGCTCAAAAAATATACTGGTAAAACTAAGGTTTCGGAGTCTCATACTGCCCCCTTTTAAGGGGTGTCCACGATCTTTTTAAAGTATAACCAGCAACCTTAAAAATGTGCGATTTCAAGGGGAGAGGGTAGGTTGAGTCAATATAAATAGGTAAATCCTATGAGGAGAAGGACTGATTTGCCTGCTGTTCCCATAACACATCAGTAACATGTTTGTAAATGAAGAAATACATGATTATATGTGTACATTTTAAGTTGCTCCTTACAAATCCAGAATCATAGTTGTTCAGTATGCATTTGAACTGAGCCAGAGTGCAAGAGTAAGCGAGCATGTGTGCATGTGTGTTTACATAGCTTTCTTTATAGGCTGCTGCACTCTTATGGCGCGGGGAGGGGGTCAGAGATTTACATTTGATAAATATCCTCACATCTAAAAAAAGATGTGTAAAATATTGGAATGCTAGCTAACTAAAGCAACTCCTAAGGCCAAAAGTTAAAAGTAAAATATTTTCCATGATTATTTTAAAATATGATATTTACTGGAAGGAAAGTCCAGAGAATTACCGCAGATGAAGTGTGAGTGTATTTCTCCCACTTGTAAATGAGCTCTTATTTCCTACAGTGTATATTCTTGCTATAGTGAGTCATTTTCAACATGTTTCAGTTTAACTCCTAATACATTTTTAAACTTGGCAGGCAGATTCAGATGAATGTTACTTCCAGTTTTAGAGACCGCTTCTAAATTACGCTTCGCTCTTCCAGTCATCGTGAAAAGTTCTTTCAGTAAAAAGGAAGCTGGATTGAATGGAAATGTATGTTTTGGAGAAGCAAAGAAAAGTTATCACTTTTAAATTGCATTACTACATAAGCCCTCTTAAAGTTATCTTTAAAACTTATAGGTGTGAGGTTCTTTCTAATGATAGAGGGTACTTAAAAAAAGAAAAGATAAAATTATCTCAGGTAATACTAAGAGTTTAATATTTATTAAACTCTCACTATGCCTCGTACTCTGTAAGTGTCCTTGATGCACTGACATCTGTAATGCCCATGTAACAGGTATTAGTTTATTTTTTATAAACTATTCAGGATTTGTTCAGGTTACAAAACAGAGCCTTGACAGTGCTAGACTTAGGCTGCATTTTTTTTTTTTTTTTTTAGGTTTTTTGAGACAGGGTCTCGCTTTGTGGTTCAGGCTGGCCCTGAGCTCAGCCTCAAACTCACAGCACAGCATGGATTACCTTTTTAGCCTGCTAACATGCTAATTAGAAAATTATTAGTTTTTGCCCAAGATGGTATCTTAGAGAGTCTAGGCTGTATATCCTATGATTGATGGCATATATTTATTATGAATAAAAGTCATCATGCCTGACTTTAGTAGTATTCTTTAGCATTGTGACAGTTACATTAAGAGTTAAAAACAGTTGGACATTTTTAACAAGCATTGTTACTAGATGTGAAGAAATTCTAAATCATACTACCTGTGATGTAAGCATTTTAGCTTTAAAAGTTCATTTTAGCTGTTAAAAGTACGGTTATCCATTTTAAGTTCTGAATAAATATCAGCTACTATTATATTAACATCTAATTAGGTGATTCTTAAAGTAAGATTATATCTGCGGTGTATTTTTCAGAGTCATATTGTAGAGCAGTCTCTAACTAGGGTTAGTAAAATTATTTCTTGCAGAGGGATAACTTCCACTGTTCCAAATATCTCAGGAGAAAGAAATTTCTTTCCTACTTACAGTCTACTCTGACTTCTTATAATTCATACTCATAGGCTTTTCCTTGCATCTCTGTGTTCTAAGAATTGCTGGACATGGTGGTGCAGGAGGATGAGGCAGGAGGATTGCTACATGTTTAAGGCCAGCCTTGACTAAATAGTCCAAGGCCAGCCTGACCTACATAGTGGGACCCAGTCTCAAGAAAAAAGAAAAGAAAATCCATTTGTTCTTAAATTGATAGTTATTTTTAAAACTAAGATAATGTGTGTGATAATTCAAGTGTTTTAATTCATTGAGACCCCAAGTGTGAATTTCTATTAGCTAGATTATTTTATATTTCTTTGAATTATGGCCCTATCATATCTCCAGTTCTTTTTGTCTAAAATTACAAAGGACTGAAAATGCATCAAAGAGTACATCTCCTTGACTGCAGGCAGGAAAGCACCTGGATCATTCTAGTCAAATGGGCTGCTTACATGTAAACCTGGGGCGGAACTCCTCATATAACAGCAAATCACAATGAGATGTTAGCTTTGAGAACACTCATAGACGCACTTGCAAGAAAATCAAGGTGTAGTAAATGGCTTGCCATTTAAGAGAATGGAGTGCTCCATGCATCAGTTTCATAGGTTAAACTGGACATTTGATCCAGAAATAATGTGTGTTGAGAAGTTCAGACATTTGTATATTGTAAACATAGAATTTTTTGAACCCAAAGAAATAGTTATGAAACATAAATTATATTATTTAATAAAGATATTGAACTCTAATTGTTGAAAATTAAAACTGTAAACAAATGCTGTGGGGTTTTTTGTTTGTTTTTTTTGGTTTTTTGTTTGTTTTTTGAGACAGGGTCTAGCTTTGTTTCAGGCTGGCCCTGAGCTCAGCCTCAAACTCACATCATAGCAATCTTCCTACCTTTGCCTCCCAAGTGGTGGCATTACAGGCATGAGCCATCACACCCAGCACTGTGGTATATGGTACTAATTGTTGGTGGGCATGAGTCTCCACTCCCAGTATTGTGGTTTTGGGGGATCGAACCTGGGTCCTTGCACTTGCAAGACGGGCGCCAGAACCACTGAGCTAAATCCCCTGCCCAACAAATGCTGTTAGGGGAATAAAACGTCAGCCCATTTTACACATTGCTAGCTTCTCTGTACTTCAACATGGTATCCAATATATTTTAAAATGCCTCATAGTTATATAAAAGGGTTTCTTTAGTATCATAACCTACAGTTCCCTTAACTATTAAACATTGTATTTATGGGCCAGGAATTTAACTCAGTGGTTCTGACCCTGCCTTGTTAGCGCAAGGTCCAGGGTTCAGTCCTTGGTAACCACATATAGCAATGTAGGACGCGGTGGCTGATGCCTGTAATCCCAGCACTCTCAAGGCAGAGACAGGAGGATACCTGTAAGTTCAAGGCTGAGTTCAGGACCAGTCTGAACTACAAAGCAAGACCCTGGCTCAAAAAACTAAATAAATAAATAAACATTGTACTCATAAGATGTTTCTGTGTAACAGTTTTTATTTATAAATCTTAGACACTACTGTTTACAAATCATGTTATACCAAGGTATAGCTAAGAGCTATACTTAACTATATATTTGTTTTCATTAGCTTTCAAACAATAGTAATCTTAAAGCTCATTTGGGCAGAATTATGAAATAATGGGTTATAAAAAGGTATCTTTATAATTGAATTTTTGTACAAATTTTAATTTATAAGCACTTTTATGAATTTTCATTGCGGGTATTATTTATGATGTCTGAAATTCTTTAATAATGTTAAAATGTAATGTATAAATTTATTTCTATGTACATAATGAGAATCTGTATAATAAATCATTTACCTTTACCATATTATATCAGAAACTAATAGAAATTAATCACTTTACTCACTCTTCCCTATGAGAATTGGGTCTTTTTCACCCAACTCTTGAATTAGTATCTAATTCCTTTCATACATTAATGTGTGATGAGCCTAAAGTCTCATTTGTCAATTCCAAATGTTTAACATTTCCTGTTTTGTTTTCTTTTATTTTAATAAGAGCCAACATTATAAACTCTGCAACTTTACTGAATACATCAAAAAGCAAAAGAGAAACATCTCTCTCTCCATGCTTTCAGAGGAGAATGTGGAGAAAAATATATACTTTATAGTCAGATTTCTCTTTGCTGAAGGGTGGGCTCTCGAGCAATAAAGAGCTAAAACTGCTCTATGAAAGCTTTCTTAGGATGGGCTAGAATCTCTCAGCTTAGTGTTCATTGAATCTTTGCATGTATTACACTGTAGAATAAAGAACTTGACATTTTTTAGAGCTAAAATACGATGTGTGCACATACTTATATTTTAAAGCAAAATGTCATGTATCATAAGGTGCCTTTAGTAGACCATTGATACCCCGGTCTGTTTTAAGGAGGTTTCATGAATGATCTTTTAGAGAAGGCAGTATATAAGACAGACATTTGAAGTAAGAAATTTGACATTCAGTTACATTAAATTAAAAGGCTTGTGCACAGCAAAGGAAATAATAGAGTGAAAAGACAACTTACAGAATGGGAAAAAATTCTTGGCAGCTGCATTTCCGGTAGAATATACAAAGATTCAAAAATTAACCCTTCCCATAAGCAAATGGCCCAATTTTAAAATGGCCAAATGAACTAAATAGACATTTCAGAAGATGGATGATGGAGATGCCAGAAGTCCGAAGATTGCTAGCAGTGAGATGGTGGCATAGGAAATAGGAATGAAAAGACTGATTTTAGAAATACAGCTGGGAAATGATGTGTGGTAGAGCTTTTCCACCCTGCTATCTCCCCACCCTTCTTCTGAAAGGAAAGACATTTTGTAGGTAGCATTTGGGCCGTATTCCATCATAGCACTTGTGGCCGTGTTTTAGCTCAGTGGTCTCTAGCTGAACAGTCACAGTCATGAGTACATTTTCCCCTTTGTCTTCTTTTGTTTCCTGGGACAGGAAACAGGGTTAAGCCTCGTGTTCCCTGATCCTAGCCTGAGAAAAACCTCTGCATTATAATTTACTACAAGTCCATCTGATCATAGTTATAATTTTATTTCTTTTTTGCTGTTACCCTCTTTCATTTTAATAACTTATGTGAAGGATGTTTCTTGGCCTGAAGCATTAATTGAATTCCTCTGGTGCCATCAGTATGCAACCCCACATTCACCAACAGCGAGCGGCCCCCACAGCCCGTACACACGAGGAGCAGTAGGATTCATGCTGGTGCAGCTTCTAGAGGACGAACGTCTAGGTTAAGCTGTCGACTCGCTGGTTACCGGGGGCATGGCTTTGGGGAACTTATTTAGCCTCTGCCGTAGTTTCCTCATTTATAAACTTTAATGATAACAATTCAGAATTGTGAGAATTAAATGAGTGTTATAACTGTTAGGTATGAGCTATTGTGGTTTTTACAGGATATGGTAACTGACTAGAGTTGAAACTATCTTCAGGAATTATCAGTGTGATTCATGCAAAATTGTCAGGGCAGTTGAGATGACAGTGATTCCTTTATCAGAAAGGATTTGAAACAGAAGTGATTCATGGGTGAATGAAGGGCAGAATTACCACTTTGGTTTTGTACCTAAAATTCTAACTTTCTACTCACATGTAGACTAATGGGAAGAAATACCTCATATTAGGGTAAAGGATCAGTCCTAGAGAAGAAATTTGGGATACATCAGAAATGCTGGAACCTGTATAAAATTTGAAATTTGAGAAAGGATTTAATAAGTGCTGAAAATTGGCAGTCGTTCAATTGTGCTAAATATGTCAGGATTTTGTTTTCTTAAATTATCTGTTTTTGTTTTATGTATCTGTTTTCTTTATGTAAGGGAATTAAAACTCAAGAATTTTTTTTTAAATGCTATGGCTAGACTCTAAAAATAAGCTACTAAAACTAATGCCATTAGCAGTCATACAAGATACAAGCTAATTATGAAAAAGATTAATTGTATATGTTGGTGTTAGCATTAAAGAGTTAAAAATTGGAAATTAGACTTGGTGTGTACCCACTGATACATGTTTGCCCCACATGTATGAGGCTGTCAGCTTGATCCCCAGCATCATAAAAACAAAGCAACAAAGGAAATTAATTTTTTAATACCATTTGCCATAACATCAAATGTATTCAGTACTTACAGCGTAAAATTAACAAAGTGGGAAAATATAAGACCTATCCATTGAAAGCTAGTAAATACCTGTGAGAAAAAGTAAGAAAGACCTACCAGAGAGATATATCGTAATCATAGATTTCAAATCATAGTGTTAGTAAAGTAGCAAGCTGATTTATAGATTCAAGGCAGTTAGGATAAAAAAAAAAAATTACAAACTTATTTTTGGAGAAACTAATGAGCGAACTAAAATTTATGTGAAAATTCACAAGATCAAAAATATTGAAAGCAGCTTTGAAAAAGTAGTAATGATGACGGTACCAGGATATTTGAATGAAGAAATTATAGTCTTCGTAAGAAATTGCACTTGACAAATACAGCAACAATTAGATACCACTATAGCCTCTGAATGGCTATATTTTAAAACACTGATATTAACAAATATTGATGAGATTGTGGATTACTTGGAATATGATGATGTAAGTGCAAAATTACATAGTCTGTTTATGTATATATATATGTGTGTGTATGTATGTATTTGAGACACCTCTTACTATGTAGCTCAACCTATCCTTGAACTCTCAAGGATCTCCCATCTCAGCCTCCAGAGTAGTGGGATTACAGGCATTCCATGCCTGGCTACGTTATTTTTCTGTTTTTGTTTTAAGGCATGGTCTCACTATATAGTTCAAGCTGGCCTTGAATTCGCATGTAGTCAAGGCTAGCTGTGAACTCATGATGATCCTCTTGCCTCAGCCTCCCATGAGCTAGGGTTACAGGCATGTTACTACATACCTGCCGTATAATTTTGGTGTTTTGGTTTTGGGATTTGAGACCAGGATCACACTTCCTGGTTTAGCCTGCGCTGAACTCACTGTGTAGTCCCAACAAGTGCTTCAGCACTGGGTTAGACCCACAACTCCTAAAATTCACTGTTTTTTTGTGTCAGTTGTGACAGATTGTATATCAAGGAATTGGCCTATTTTTCCTTAATTATCAAATTTGTGAACACAGAGTTATTTTTAATATTTCTCATTATTTTAGCGTCCAGAGATCTGTAGTGATGACTACTTTTTCAGTTTTGAGCCACACATGGTAGCACATGCCTGTAATTCTATTACATGAGAGGCTGAGGCAGGAGGATTGCCATAAATCAAGGACAGTTTGTGCTACACATTAAGTTCAAGGCCTGTCTAACTACATAGTGAGATCTTGTCTCCAAAAACTTCTTTTTAATATTATTTTGCATCCTCTTTTTTTTTTCTAGCTAAAATCTTACTGATTTTAAGTGCCAATTTAGTTTTCATTGATTTTTCTATGAAAAATCCTATTTCAAAATTCATTGATTTCTATTTCAGACTTCATTGATTTCTGCCTTCATTTTTCATATTTCTTTTCTAGTGCTCACTTTATCTAATTTACTCTTCTTTTTCTAGTTTCTTCAGTTACATCCTCAGATAATTGGCTTTAAATCTTCTCTAATATTAATATACTCAGTGCCATATAATTCCCTATAAGCACTATGTTTGGAACTTCCCAAAAGTTTTAGTAAGTCGTGGTTGTTTTTGTTTTGTTTTGTTTTTTTCATTTAGTTTTGTAATTTCTATTGAGCTTTCTTCTTTGGTCATTGTTTTCAAACAGAATTACATGCTTAATCTGCATGCATTTTGGAATTTTCCATGTATGTTTCTGCTACTTATTCCTAGTTTAATTCCTATATGGTTGAGAGCAGTATATGATCTCTGTCCTTTTAAGTTTGCCATGTGTGTTTATGGTCCAAGTGCTAGGCAGCCTTGACAAATGTGTCATCAAACTGTACAAGAATTTCTATTCTGCTTCTGAAAGATAAAGTGAGCCCTCAGGTTATAACTAGCCTGATATATAAGCAACTTGAGTTATGAGCACAATTTTAGTTTTAACATATGACCGACATCTTGAGTATAACCAGAATTTCGGCTGCTTATGTTTCCAGATGGTCTCAGATACAGACTTACCTCTTAAAGAGTTCTGGAAGGAACATTACAACATCCTTTCTCTTGTGGGGTTAATTGAGAAATCCTGGGCCTGTGTCTCTCTCTAAGGACACTGAGATCTGCCTGAAAGACAGTGTGGCCTGAAATTATATGGGAGAGAGACTTTGTAGGCAGTTGACCAACTTGAGTTACAGTCAACCCTCAGGAATGAATTGAGTTTATCAGTTAAAAGTCCAATGTATTCTGTAGATGTTTCCATCTAGTTGATTGATGGTTGTGATAAGTTCAAATATATCCCCAATGATTTTCTCAGTGTTGGATATGCCTGTTTCTGAGGCAAGGGGTATTGAAGACTCCAGCACCATTGGCGGTTTGCCTGTTCTTCCTGGCACCCCTTTCAGATTTGCCTCTTATATTTGGATGCTTTGCCATTGGGAACGTGAATTAGATTGTTATATCCTCTTAGAAAATTGATTCTTTTATCATTGTATAATGTTCTATTTATCTCTGTTAATTTTTCTTTTCCTATAATGAGCTATGCTTTGTCTCAAGTTAACATAACTTCTCATTTTATTTTATTTTTTAATAAATTTTATTTTATTCTTTCCCATTCCTTCCTCAAGCCTCCTTCATGTACTGTTTTTAAAATAGTGTTAACATAGTTTATTTTTCTCTACCCATTTACTTTTTGTTTTTTTTTTTTCTTTTTGAGACAAGGTCTCACTTTGTCAATCAGGCTGTCCTTGAACTGATCGTCAAATTCACAGCAATCCAGCTACCTCTGCTTCCCAAGTGCTGAGATTACAGGCGTGAACCACCTTGCCCAGCACTGTTGTATGTGGTTACTGGGGATGGAACTCAGAGCTTGAGCTTGCTAGGCCAACATGGAACCACTGAGCTAACTCTCTGGCCCACTACTTTTTGGTTTTGTTTTTTTGTTTCAGTTTTTTGAGACAAAGTCTCACTTTGTAGTTCAGGCTGACCCCAAACTCACTGTGTAGCCCAGCCCAGCCTGGAACTCATAACAATCCTCTTGCCTCTGTCTCCTGAATGCTGGGATTTCAAGCGTGAGCCACCACACCCAGCATTGTAATATGTGGTACTGAGGATCGAACTCAGGCAGATGGTGAAACCACTGAGCTAAATGCCCAGTCCTTACCCATTTACTTTTAATCTATAATGTGTGATTAAAACAGTGATGACTATACAGATTTTTTTAATTACAGTAAAACATGCATTGTCATTAACTCTTCCCACTTTTAACATACTTTGCTTATTTTTATTACTGCATTATTCTGAAGATGTCCTTTGTCTTTATAAAATATAATAAAAATGAAGTGGATGC
>PVIR01046757.1:0-10143 GCA_004026965.1 Petromus typicus
TACTGATTGCTACTGGGCGTGAGTCTCCATGCCCAGTATTGTATGTGGTTACCGGGACCTAATCTGGGCCCTTGCAAGACAGGTGCCAGAACCACTGAGCTAAATCCCTGGCCCCAGGGTCCCTGAGTTTTTATCCCTGGTCAAAAAACAAAACAAGGATGTAAATGAGTCCTAGAATTGTATGTTATATATTGTGAAATAGAAAATACTCAAAGTGAAATAGGGTGAAGGGGGAAAAATAATGAGATTATAACAAAAAAGAAAGGAAACAAATTTTATGTATATAGGGGGGTGGTAGGGTGGGTAGGACTATGGGAAAAAATGAGAATTAAGTTGTGTCTTATACTGGTACAAATCCCCATTATGGAGTGCAATCATGATGTGTATATGTAATGTACCAATAAAGATTTCGATTAAAAAAAAAAGAAAAGAAAAGCTTAATAAAGTTAAGATACATCACTACTAAGAAAAAAAAAACAAAACAAACAAGGGCCGAGGATTTAGCTCAGTGGTTCCAGCATCTGCCCAGCAGGTGCAAGGTCCAGAGTTCAATTCCCAGTACCACATGCCACTTGGGAACAGAAGCCCACAGTATTCACCTCTCTGGAAGCTCCTCCCTCACTTTGAGGTAACTTTCCATCTTGAGCTTTTTCCTCATAACCAATAAAGAATTTTCTTCCATAAACTCTGCCCCTTTAATTCATTATTGGTGCGGACTTTATGATTTTAGCAGTACTCACCCCAAGATAAGATAATAATAATAATTAAAAAGAAGCTAGATGTGTTGGCATAATCGAGAAATCCCATCACTCTGGGAGGCTGGGGCAAGAGGATTATAAATATAAGTCAAGTACAGCTTGAACAATGTAATAATTAGCAAGACTATTTCAAATTTAAGGGGTGGGGCAGGGAGGTAGCCTAGTGGTAGAGTAGTTGCATAGCAGGTATGAATCCTTAGGTTCCATCCTCCTGCACCAAAAAAAGAAGAAAAATGAGCACTGAGACACTGTGGTAGGGAAGGAGAAATAACACTATACAGAAAAGGAGACCAAGACATAAAGATTTTAAAATTGTACTTTGGAAGAAAAATGGCCATTTCAGAACGCAAGCCTAATTTACCTTTTTTCTTCTTCCGAAACATCAAACCTAGTCAAGGCCCTTTCAGAAGCCAACAGGTCCACCTTGTCCCTTTCGACTGTAAATTGCCTTTTCCTTCAGCCCAGATAGGAGCTGCAGTAGTGCAGACCCCTTGTCTAAAGCAAGCCTCTACTTCAAACCCTTGTGGGTGGCTCACACGGTAACCCGGCACATGATGAGAATACACATCGAGGTCACCCATGTCGGCAACAGCCTTTAAACGTGTGCCCGACCCCAACTGTATGTCGGACCTCATTTCCTGGAGCATTCACATTCCGTTCTTAAATGGTCCTATATCTGTCTAATAAGTCCTTCTAACGACTCTTTTTACTATTCCTAAAAATTCTTTTACAAGACAGGAATCCATGAACCTGAGTATTCATATTAAAGGGATGGATTAAGTTCCTTATTTCAACCTCAGGGTACCCTCAGACCCAGGCCATGACAACTTTTTTTTTTTTTTTTTCAGGTTTTTGGAGACAGGGTCTCGCTTTGTGGTTCAGGCTGGCCCTGAGCTCAGCCTCAAACTCACATCACAATCCTCCTGCCTCTGCCTCTCGAGTGCTGGGATTACAGGCGTGAGCCACCACGCCCGGCACTGTGGTATGTGGTACTGGTTGCTGCTGAGTGTGGGTCTCCACACCCAGTATTGTTATGTGGTTACCAGGGAATCGAACCCGGGTCCTTGCGCTTTCAAGACAGGGGCTGGAACCACTGAGCTAACTCCCCGGCCCCTAGGCCATGACAACTTTACTGTTAACTAAAGATTCTATTAAAATTTCAACAGTATTTCCCTTATTGTCCTTTTTCTTATCCAGGAAAACACATAGCATTTGGTTATTTTTCCTTGGTCTCTGCAGCCTAATAATTCCTCAGTCTTTCCATGTTTTTCATGACCTTGACACATTTTGCAGAGTATTAGCAATGTATCTTCCAAATATCTCTCCACATGGGTTTGTCTTACGTTTTCTTATGATCCTGAAATAGGACCACCAAATGAGGGGAAATACAACTCTCAACCTGTTAGATGTCTGATATTTGGAGCTCATGTTCTCTAAAATTGAAGAAGGAATGATAGGAACCACGGAAGTTAGGCGTAGAATATTTATTGAGAGGGTAGCTCCTGAGAGGCAGGAGAGGTCCCAATTGGGTAGCCAGAGACCCCCCTTTTCTAGGGAAGTTCTATAGAGCAAACCCTACATGAAGCAAGTCGTGTAACAACAGTACATGGAAAGAACAAGGAACTTCTAGGTGAAGTTCTGGGGGTCTCGCTCACCCATGAGGTGACTGATCCCTATCTAGACTTTATTAAACCAGATATTATCACTTGTCTCATCCCTTGAGGAAGTATGGAAGTATGTAGGCCTGGTCCTTTTGTTGTTATCCTGAGGCCTGATTCCCAGTCAGTGTGTTTCTGGCCAGAGTTGTAGTGTATTTTCACTCGTCTTGACTCTCTTGAAGGCCTGTTTTTTAAAAAATCTAACCTAGCTATTTAGAATATCAGACTGATATTCTAGGTGTACTTTTGTAAGGTGCGCCATATTGTTTTTGGAATGAGGTGCAGATACAACTCAACTAAGCAAAGAGGTTCATGTCTATCTAGAGCCTGAGGCTCAGGAAGGTGTCCTGGCTTGTTGGACATCACTTAGCTTGGAAGGAATGGGATGCCTTCTTATCCTGCGGCGTTGAGCTTGAAGGAAAGCCAGCCACTGGAGATAACTCTTACAATGCTGTAAGAGTTTTGTGTGTGTTCACGTGCGCTTATGCATGTGTATGGTGCTAAGGACTGAACACACGACCTTTGCACTACTTACATCCCTACCACTTTTAATTTTTTTTTTTTTTAATCTTGTTACAGGACCTAAGTCACTAAATTGACCAGTCTGGTTTTAGGCTGGGTATGGAGTCTCAGCCTCCCATAGTACTAGGATTATAAATATGTGCCACCACACACATCCTGATTTTAAAATATTAAATATTTAATATTAAATATTAAAAATTTCAGGAAGAAATATCCCATACTTTTCAAATTTCATGCCAGTGTGAGGAGTAGTGATTTAATATACCAGAGATGAAATATGAAACAATGTATCTCCCAATCTATTTGCTGTCTGATATGACAAGCTCTTAAAAATCCTTAAAAATCAAAGAATGAATTCTAGGAACAATGAAGGTTAAGAGAAGGAAGATATTTATTGATGGGAAAGCTCCTGACGGGCAGGAGGGAACTTGAGTGGGTAGCCTGGAGACCCCTCTTCCCAGAGGAGTTTTTATAATAAAACGCAGATGGGTGTAACATGGGCTATCACCATGATAAACTAATAAGGATACAGGTATAATTGCCTAGGTAATCGTGGTCCTACTGGGAAATAAGTCATGTAACAAATGTGAATGGAAGGAACAAAGACTTCTAGGAAGTGTGAGTCCGGAGGTCTCTGGCTACCCAGCCCCTGGGATGGCTGATGTCTAACTAGACTTTTCTGGGCCCAGTGTTTGTCTTTTGAGGAAGTTTGTAGGTCTGGTCATCTTGTCTTTATCTTGAGGTCCGAGCAGATATGTCTCTGGCCACAGCCATAGTGTTTTTTTGTTCTGATTCACTTGAGGTCCTCGCTCTGTCTGACTGCCTATAAAACTTCTCAGCTGTCTGAGAAGATGATGAGAACAGCTGAGAAGATGATGAACTCTTGCCCTGTCCTACCCCATTTCACCTGGGAGGTAAATCATACCTTTGTCTCGCTTATTGCTGTATACACCTATTAGTCTCTTAGTAGCCATTTTAGCTATCAGACACAATGCTTGTGTTCACTTAGCCCTTATTTTATTTAATAATGGCCAAAAAATATCAGGAAAAGTGATACAACCCACTGGCATATTCCAAGAGAAGCTACAGAGTGCTTCCTTCTAGTAAAATGATGATTCTTTTTTATTATTAGTTGTTGATAATCTCTTACTGTGCTTAATTTATAAATTAAAGGGGCTAGGGATTTAGCTCAGTGGTTCCAGCACCTGCCTTGCAAGCACAAGGTTCCAGGTTAGATTCCCAGTAAGCACAAACCAGTGGTGGGTGTGATGATTCACACCTATAATCCCAGCACTCAGGAAGCAGAGGCAGGAGGACTGCTGTGAGTCTGAGGCTAGCCTGGGCTGCATAGTGAGTTCAGGGCCAGGCTGAACTACAAAACAAGACCCTGTCTTTAAAATAAAATAAAACAAAAACTTCTAAGTTTTAATATGTATGTATATATGGGGAATAAATGTAGTAATCATGTATGTAAGATTTCATGCTATCAATGGTTTTGAGATAGGAGATTGAGACTCCATACCCAGCCTAAATATCTTCCTTCTCTTAACCTTCATTGTTCCTAGAGTCTTGTGGAGAAGCTGGCTGGGAAGTAGATGTAATCTGTTAGCCTCAAATGTCAGACATATCCACCAAACAGTCCCCAAATCCCTACACAAGGACTTCTCTCAAGAATTTAAGCAGGGGGGCCGGGGAGTTAGCTCAGTGGTTCCAGCGCCTGTCTTGCAAGTGCAAGGGCCCGGGTTTGATTCCCCGGTAGCCACATACAATACTGGGTGTGGAGACTCACCCCAGCAGCAACTAGTACCACATACCACAGTGCCGGGCGTGGTGGCTCACGCCTGTAATCCCAGCACTCGGGAGGCAGAGGCAGGAGGATTGCTGTGATGTGAGTTGGAGGCTGAGCTCAGGGCCAGCCTGAACCACAAACTGAGACCCTGTCTCAAAAAATCTCAAAAAAAAAAATTCAAACAGGTTTTCAATAGAATGCTTAGACCTGATCTCAGCCTGAGTTGTGGGGTCTCAGCACCACTTCTCAGGACCCATATGTAGAAGTTATTCTGGGTTCCTTAGAATTTACCCAGTATAAAAGGACACATCACTGCCACGAAGGCTTTGCTATCATAACTTCCCATATCCATGCTGCCTTCCCCAGATGCCTTGGGTACTTTTTTCTTTGTGTCAGCTTAACCTGGTCAGGAAATGATTAATGAAAATACAAAAAACACACCCACAGGCAGCCGATGCAGGTGCTGTCTCTGGCCAACAAAAGCTGTGCTATGTCAGACACAGAGCACAGGATGGGATATTTCCAACATAGAGATAACAACTACAAAGTACAGCACCTCTTCAACACCACGTCACCTGAAAACTATCTATACATCTGCCTTAACTGTTGTATGGATCCTTACCACAAATATTTGCTCTCACCTGTGTATGTGATAGATGTGCAGGAGTCTCTTCCAAGACCCTATAAGCTTGCTACCTTTTGTTTGTTTGGGGCTGGCATCCTCTGGGTTGCTGTCAGTCTATCTCTGCCCAGGTCAATAAAGTCTGTACCTCTCTGCTCTCACTGGCCTGCTCAAGTGGTCTCATCCCTCTGCACCATCTGTTACACTTTGTTCTCGGCCTCTTTTTCCTTGTACATGGTCCAAGCTTACTCTCCAGAGCCAGCTTCTCTCCCATTCTTCATTTTTGCTTTCTTAAATAAACTTTGCCAGGGCTTTTTGCTTGTTTTGCTTAATTCTTTGTTCAAGGTGAGAAGAATCCAACACCAGGAGAGGTGAGCATTCCAGAACCTGGTAACGTTTAGTTACTGAGCCACTTTTGGGTTTTTTGTTTTTGTTTTTGTGTTTGGTTTTGGGTTTTTATTTTTATTTTTATTTTTATTTTTTTTTAAACAATGTCTCCCTTTGTAGCTCAGGCTGGCCTCCAACTCATGGCAATCTTCCTACCTCTGCCTTCTGAATGTTGGGATTAGAAACAAGTTTTGTTATGGAAAGAGTTCTGGGATGATAAGGATGTTTGATAGAGATGATAGGTTCTTCTTGTCTTTTGCCCAAAGAACTGGACAAAATAAGTGCAAAAGTAAGCACGATTCCACATTTACTAAAGGCAGGGAAAGAAACGTGCTCTGCAGAGCAAATGTGGGCCAAGTAAAAGCAGGAAAAGTGCACCTGCAGGGTGAGAGCAGAGCACAGTGCAAGAGAGAACACGGTGGGGGCCGGGCATTTAGCTCAATGGTTCTGGCACCTGCCTTGCAAGCACAAGGTCCCTAGTTGATCCCCAGGACCACATACAACAGTGCTGGGCATGGTGGCTCACACCTGTAACCCCAGCACTTGGAAGGCAGAGGCAGGAGGATTGCTGTGAGTTCGAAGCTTGCCTGGGCTACATAGTGAGCTCAGAGCCAGCCTGAACTACAAAGTGAGACCCTCTCTCAAAAAAAAGGTGGGCGGGGCCGGGGAGTTAGCTCAGTGGTTCCGGTGCCTGTCTTGCAAGCGCAAGGGCCCGGGTTCGATTCCCCGGTAACCACATAACAATACTGGGTGTGGAGACCCACACCCAGCAGCAACCAGTACCACATACCACAGTGTCGGGCGTGGTGGCTCATGCCTGTAATCCCAGCACTCGGGAGGCAGAGGCAGGAGGATTGTGATGTGAGTTGGAGGCTGAGCTCAGGGCCAGCCTGAACCACAAAGCGAGACCCTGTCTCAAGAAACCTAAAAAAAAAAAAAAAAGGTGGGCGGGGAGGGCGGCTGGGGATTTAGCTCAATGGTTCAAATAAACCTGCCTTGCAAGCGCAAGGACCCAGGTTCGATCCCAGCTAACCACATACAACAATGCTGGGCATGGAAACTCATGCTCACCAGCAATCAATACCACATACCACAGTGGCGGGTGTGGTATGGTGGGTGTGGCTCACACCTGTAATCCCAGCACTCAGAAGGCAGAGGCAGGAGGATTCCCGTGAATTCGGCTTGAACTCAGGACTAGCCTGAACTCCAATGTGATGATCAGACACATCAGCGTCCTGATACATAGAGGATGACCCAGGCAGTAGCTCAGTATGGGGGCATGCCTGTGGTCCAGTTTTCTTACAGGCTTTGATCACCCTGAGTTTTACCTTAGCCAGCTTGGGTGTGGTGAAAGTTTGGTCAACTGCGACACCCATAGTTCTGGTCTTTTTGTTCAGCCCTTCTCCATTTATCCTGTCTAGAGCCTGATCCATAAACACGGAAGAAGCTGTGTCCAGAAACTGGATCATAGGATCTGGAGGCCCATCTGTAAATCTACCAAGATCTTTTTCAAAATACTGGGTCCTTCTGCTAGAAACTGTGGCAGAGACCCATATCTCCATGACAGGTGGGCATCAGAGGACAGAAGAAGGAGGAGGGGGAGGAAGAAGAAGAAGAGGAAGAAGAGGAGGAGAGGAGGAGGGGGAGGAGGAAGAGGGATGGAGCCCCTAGAGGCTCCACCTAGCTACCTACATGGATCCTACGGCTAGAGAGAGAAGAGAGAAGACTAGGTTTTGGTCCTTCAGAAGGCATCCCCCACCAAGGATGATGTAAACCCACTGAGTATCTTCCATGAGACTCAGTTGTAGTACCAGATGTCTCTGGGAAAATGAGTGGCACTGGTACTTTCTTTCTCACTTACTTAGTTTCCTTAGAACTTTCCATTTCTCTTGACCCACGACAGTATGACTCCTTCAGGGTCAAATTGTTTCCAATTTTAAAGTATACAGCCTAATGGAGAGGTCTCTGACAGCTCTAGGGTGTTTCCCATGGTGCATTGGTCCACTGATTCCTTAAAAGAGAAAGGTGGAGCCCCCCTCAGGGCAGAGGAGGCTCCCTTAGATATATTAAACTGTCCAGAGATCTGGTTGACCTGTGGATTCCCTTAGCCACTTGAGAGACAGGATTCCTTACATTTATCCCCCTAAAAAAAAAACTTTGGTACTCTGTTTAAGGCAGTAGAGATAGAAACTTTTTTAAAAAATAAAAACAGCCCAATACTTTAAAAGTCTAAGAATGAGGATGGCTCTACTGTCACATACTCATACGTACTTGAGTTAACCTTTCCTGGATGTCTGTCTGTTCTGCTCAGGCCCTCAAACACAAGTTTCTAAATTGCCTGAATTTCTGTTAGAAGAAATAAGGTGAAACTTTAACCTGATTTAGAAGAGAAGGGAAAAGGTTCATGTGCTCACTACAGCCAGAGGCTTAGCTTAATCTACAAGGCTGAGAGTTCCTGGTGTAGTGGACTAATTAACTCAGCTTGACCCAGTAACCCTGGGGTCAGTTGAAAAAACAGAAAAAATAGCAAACAAACATGGCAAAATCATGGGGCTCATCCACATGACCAACTAAAGTGGCCAATCAATGTGGTGGAATCCATGTAGCCAACCCACAAGATGAATGAAAATGGCTGACAAGCATAATGTAAAGGTGAGCTGGGATGTAACAAGTCCCTGAGAAAGCCAGGGATACTCAGAGATAAAAAGCTCTTTGGGGGCTGGGTATTTAGCCCAGTGGTTCTGGTGTCTGTCTGGCAAGTATTAAGCCCCAAATTTGATCCTCAGTAACCACATACACAATCCCAGGTGTGGTGGCCCATGCCTGTAATCCCACACTCAGGAGGCAGAGGCAGGAGGATTGTTGTCAGTTCAAGGCCGGCCTAGGCTACAATAGTGAGTCTGCGGCCAGCCTGAACTACAGAGCAAGACCCTTTCTCCAAAAAAAGCTGTTTTGCAGAAAAGCACAGATGAGACTTTGAGCACAAACGGCTATTCTAGAAGGAGGTTAAATTACTAGTAACTGTTTTTCCCAAGAGTGAGAAAGCTGAGCAAACTATCATGGGAAACAGAAACATGAGAACAAAAAGGCATACTAAACTCTAAGTCACACACATAGAACACGCATGGTTTACAGAAACCCTATTGGTGCATCAGAGCCTAAAATGGTCCTTTTTGTAAATGAGCCAAGGCCATGTTGGAAATACACCCCCAGACTCAAATTGTCTGAAGAGTGTACTTGGACAACAAGAGATCTTGACAAAACTAAGTTTACTTCTATAGGAGCACACTTAGACATGAGGCAGCAGGTATGCTGAGCTGCAGGGAACAAGGGTTTTTAAACCCTAAGCAGTTAGCCTTTTATTCCATTGGCTGATTTCAAAGGCTTACATTCACTTGAGTAGCCAGAGGGAGAGGGTGGTACATTGTTGGGTAAAGTAGAGAGAAAAAAATATGTGGTTTGGGACAGAAAGTCCTTGGTTCTTACCTTGGAAACCAGCTGTGTTCTGGGAACCATACATAGTCATCCTTTGTTTTTTTTATTATTTTTTGAGACAGGGTCTCGCTTTGTAGTTCAGGCTGGCCCTGAGCTCAGCCTTAAACTCACATCACAGCAATCCTCCTGCCTCTGCCTCCTGAGTGCTGGGATTATAGGCGTGAACCACCATGCCCGGCACTGTGATATGTGGTACTAATTGCTGCTAAGTGTGAGTCTCCACACCCAGTACTGTATGTGGTTACCGGGGATGGAACCGGAGTCCTTGCACTTGCAAGACAGGCGCCGGAACCACTGAGCTAAATCCCCGGCACCAATCACCATTTCTTAGAGCTCAGGATATTAACAGGATGAGGGGTGTTTGAATAGATGGCCAGATCGTTTCGTTTTAATCCAAAATGGAGTTGCTTTGGCCTTGTGCTTTGAGAGAAAAGACAAAGCCTATTTCTCATAGCCAGACACCCTGATTTATACTCTTACTGAGTGACTGAAGTCAAGAAAGAGAACAAAGAAAAGGGGACATAAACTTAAGACAGACCTGTGGAAATCAGACTCAGGACCCTGCGCTTGCCTGGCAGGTGTGGAGGGCAAGGCTCTAAGACGTATTTTTTGTACATTTCTTGGCATGTCCACTTGCCTGGCTGATCGGCTGTATCCTAATCTGTACCCACTGAACATCTTGGAGGTACGTAAGGAGTAGCTGCTGTAGCTAATATGTATCCTATTCTTTTTAGGCCCGGAATTTTAGATTTCTGAGTCTTTCAAGATATCTCTTGTGTGGCAGAAACAGGCAGGCCTAAGGCCTAAAGGGAGATTATTTCTCTGACACTTTGGGCAACTTAGTTTCTCTCAGCCCCGATGTATCTGTAAAAATAGTAATAATACTAAATTATATGATGAGTTTAAGAGTCC